>JADNYV010000471.1:0-26440 GCA_015501055.1 Mucidula mucida
AAAGTCCACGACTACCAACTAATACACACTACTCAGCTGGGACTATGTAATGTCTAGCGAATAGATCATTTTGCATCCATATCACCTGCACGGGTTGTATAAGTATTGATGATATCGTGGCGCGGTGAAGAATTACCTTGTTAACAGCAGCAACGGCGTCCATCTTGTCCTGCATACTAAACTTCTCATCCTCTAATGAAAGTATAGACGTCTGCAGGACAGTCAGAACCCATCCCAGAGTCAGAGCACAGTCCCGATCTGTAATGTATGCTTCAGACGGTGATTGATTGAAATGGATTTGACGTACAAGGAACAACCAAAGGGTCTACATGTGCACGGTGCTTGAAGGGCTTCGCACCGGTGTGCATTATTCCGACTTTATCGAGATATTGGAATGTTTTGATCGACGTATAGTCGGCAGTCAGAACGCGGCGGCACCATGCCTTCATGAAGATCTGCGGCACGCTGAGCTGAGTGGAGAAGGGCGACGACAGGGCACGTACTTTGCGGTATACAAGTTGCGGGCTTTCGAGACCGAGATCTTCTATTCTAGTGGGCAGGTCTCCATCGAATCCGTCATTCCTCTGCATGAATATCTGTTGCATTGCCTCAGCACTAGATCCCACTGGAAGGCTGGATAACATACCTGTTTCGTCACGTCAAATTCGAACAGTTTGGAATACAATCTGTCCACAGTGGGAGGTATTGTGTCATATATCAATGGCCCGACTTTGTTGAGGATGTCCTGATCGTGGCGGCGGAAGCCCATGAAGTCCTTCAGGTAGGTCATACGAGTCTGCATCGACTTCCTCAAGTCCTCCGGGTCGACTTCCTGCATGTCTGGGTCCCCTTTAGGCAGCTCGGATAGGCCAGACACGGGGCACACGCCAGGCGCACCGTCCGTCGCGACCGCACCAGAAACTGGGCACGTTGCAGGTTCGCTTGGATGGGGAGTAGCCTGCCCGTCCTCCGGTATAGATGGAGGAGAAGATATGGATAGGTTGTTGAGCTTGAGGGTGTCTACAGCGGCCATTTGAAGTCGGTGATTGGATGGTAACGATTCCTGGCGTTGCTGCTTCAGTCTTTATACGCGGTCTGGCCAACTACCTGACGGTTTCCGCCGCATATTGACCAATAGCATATGGCCAATTGTAACGTCCCGTCGTTGACCGTCTAGACCAAGGCAACATGTCATGACGGAACGGGAGGAAGTCGAGGCACATTCCAGGCGGCCTGGATTGGTCGATCGGTGATTCAACCTTAGTGTACCTCAGAGCCTCTATCGGAGTCTTGTCGTTGAGTATGCTTATTGAGCTTGTAGAAGATGATGATCTATGGCAGCTTGAGCTTAACCTCGACGTTGGATGTCCTCTACGTCGAGACTTAAACGGTGATATCCATGAGTTGACGGAATGTCAAATATAACGTTTGGTAATAGTATCGCGATTCGCTGTACATAACAAACTCTTTGTATATCTGAGCCGTCAACGTCGCTACAAAAAAACCCCTGGTGAAAATAGAAAGCATCGGAACACACGAAAACGTTGGGAGATATGTTATTAGTAGAAGAAAAGGCACAGCACGGTGCTGAATACGGCACCAACCCATACTTGAGGCTGACTGTTAGCGACGCCGTTACTGTCGCTCGAGCTGCTACTGGAGGCAGTCGACGTTGAAGTCGACGTCTTGGTAGTAGAAGTATGCCTTGTAGTCGTTGACGTTGCAACCTCTGAGGTTGAGGTAGAGTCAGCGATGAGTGCCTCCATAGTCGAGTTGAAGGTTCCGGTCATACTGTCCATCCTGTGAAGGCTAGTGATGAGACAGGAGCAGACGGCGTAAACAATGACCTTACGTGTATTTAGCGGAGAAGGATTGCATCGCATAGCCGTTGTTATCAGAGTCGGTGAGGTTGTTAGAGTCAACACGAATGAAGCTGAGAGATAATGAGATGACTTCAAGGAGCGAAAAAAACCAGCGTACTAGCCATCACTGTCTCCGCCAATGCTAGCGTCGACCGTAAACTCGAACATTGACAGCGTAGAGACGTCGATGTCGGTACCAATGATTTGAAGGATAACCTATATGAAGCAAACATACGTTAGCAACTGAAAAGTCGGAAACACCTCCTTGGAAGAGCTCGCATAGATTGCAATATAACAAGAATCAACGACAGAAACGTACCTGCTCGGAGGTTCCGCCAACCGCAATAGAGAACTGCGCAGCACCAAAGTCAGACAGGGCGTAGGTACCCGCACCATCGTCCTCCCAAGTGACATTGTATGGCTAACCTCCCGACATGGAAGACCCACTGACGGGGAAGGTTATCTATAAGTGCAAGCTGAGCAAAGTGATGGAGTAGTAAGAACAGCGTGAACGCACATATACGTCCGCCACAGCGGTAGACACAATGGCCAGTAATGAGAGCAGTTGACGCAGCATTTGTTGATATTATTCGTCGATGAAAAAGAGTGGTAGATTCAAGAGAGTGAGTGATCCAAGGAGGTTCTCGATGCAGAGAAAAATGAGTTACGAGCAGAGTGAGGCCTTTTTAGCTGTTCCTAGTACGCAGTCACCAGTCAGACCGCTTGAAAAATTCTCGCTGTAGACTTAATCCATAGAGTAGGCTGCGGAGGCATTTGCAATAAAGGCGTCGTTTATTCACTGGTCCGCAGAAGTACAAGTCAAAGCACAAGTCAATTGTTCTCAGATACGGTACTGAGATATCCTGTCCATGAATATCGCAGATGTACAAGGGCGGGAGCATTCGAATTTTGGAGTGGTGCAAGTTCAAGTTCAGGTTGTCAACAAGAGCCGATCGATCGCGCCCTTGCACGTGGATTGATCAGAAATATGCCGTCGACACGCACTCTCAACTCATGCACTTGCTGAGGCTCGTCAGTTCCCAATCAGTCCCGCTAGCTAATATCTGTCTTCTGCGACGCTTTAAAAATGTCGTGGAATCACACAGAGCTTAGCGACTGGTGACCGCACACGCCCTTACAATTATTCGCGTCTCCACCTTAAACTCCTGATATCTCATGCATGTTTCCTTTTTCCAGGGTATAACTACGACTGTAATTGTGCTCGTGAGTCCTGCCTCTGTAATGCTCTACGTACTGCTGAATGCTTCAGAAAGTCCTTGTTTCTCCAATATCACAGACATCGAATACTCCCTCCTCGATACCCTGCTTCCTGCAAGCCTCTGCGAGCAACCTGGGTGGCTCAGTAACTTCTTCGTTGGTCAACACCCATGTTCTAGGACTCGTCAGCAACACCGTTATGTGAGGTAGCAGAAGCCAAAACTCACCCCCAGTGCATCCCCAAAGCCTTCTGCGCCTTCACGTCTTGGAATATGCGAACACTATCCTGGGGCGCAGCATGCGCCGTGGACATAAACCATCTAGGGTTGTATGCACCGATAGGTATCAACGCTAAATCAAATTGCCCAAATCGACTTCCTATTTCCTTGAAAGCTGGACATACGGGCGCAGCATCTTCGTCTTCCCCGTCCCGCACATTACGATAACCCGTGTCTCCGGCGAAGAATACTTTGGACGAACCGCTTGTCAGCACCCAGCTTGACCATAGAGTCTTAAAGTTGTCGACAAGTGTGCGTCCAGTCATATGCTGCGCTGGAGTACACGTCAACTCGAACTTCAAGCCTGAAGAAGCGTCCGTAACAGTTGCTTTCTGCCACCAATCAAGCGTGTGGAAGTTGGATTTGGGAACGCCAATTGACCGGAAGTACCGTTCATTCCCGAGCGGAGCGAATATGTGGGGCATCCTCGCGCGTTTGAGGAGAGTGGTGATTGTATGTGTATCGAGACTGATTGAGATTGTGAGTGGTTTCTGCCGTATAACTGCATTCTACTCACTGGTCATAGTGATCATGCTGTAGGGGAATATATGTCAGCTCCGTTGGGGCAATCATGCCAGTAGGCTTACTGATATCACAATCGCATCCACTTCTGGGATTTCCTCGATCTTACAAGGTGGCTCTACACGATTTGAAGCATGAGCCGGGCCCTGCGATTATATTTAGGCACGTACCGGTGAAACGCCTAGGACCCATCAACTGACTAGGTGAACATCGGTCACTAAACACTGGATCGAATAACACTCGTGCTCCTCGCGCGGCCCCTTCCTTCTCGGGAAGCTCCACGAAGAAACACGCGTGCCCGAGCCACGTCGCCCTGATCTTGTCGGACGCGTCTCTGCCCCAAGTAGGCTGGCGCACGGCCAGGATATTCTTTGCTGACTTCACGGACGGCATATCAAACGAGGTCATGGCCTGTTGAGGCGTGGTTTATTGATTTCAAAGATGAAGACATGCCACCACGTACGAGACCAGCATAATCGTGCATGCTATAATCACGCCAGCTTGGCCATGGGTTGCGGAAGCCATCCCCTTTGTCGTTCAGCCAGTGGCTCGGTCTTGTTTTGCGGTCAGTGATAGGATCAACAAGCACGCTGATTGGGCTCGTTTCGCGAGCTTTCGAAGAGCCGGAATGGTGGTGCCCAAAGCACTTGGAGATGATGGATGGTATCTGGTACGACGCCATGAGGGGCTTGGATGAGAAACACCTTCCATCCACACGTCCTTTTATCGACACCCATGCCGAGTCGGACGCGTTTTTCTGGTCAGGTTGTATCATTGCATATCTTTGTTTAGGAGATCGGCAGGCCATACGTAGTTTTCACGGCATCCGATGTTTAGTTCAAACCTGCACCGCCCGAGTCGGAATCAATCGCGCACATTGAACGCCACCGTGCAGGTTGTATGCATCACAACAGTAGCTGCTGTAAGACGAGACGAGGGAAGGTCAGATTTTGGTCTTCTCATGGTGTAACAGTGACGACTGATGCTGTTCCTACCATCGTGATCACTTTCAAGCCCGGCTGCTGGTGCGCCACGCGCCTTGTCTGCTCTAGCACATTCCTTCCTGCAGTCCGATCAGGCATTGACATTAAAAGTGTCACTTCAGACAACACCCCTTGTGAATTAGAGGCGTTACCTGCACGTTTCTTTTGCCAAGTACTACATTCCGCGAGGCTCGGATGTTATTCCCCATGTCTCCGAAACGGTGACTTAAAGTTGTGTCAACATCCATAGATGCGACACTTCAGAAACGTATTGGCAGTACTGGAAGCCAAATCGGGTGTTGGTCAGTACCGGTTGCCTGTTCGTCGTGTTAACAACACTTGATAGTATCGCCTACATCTGTTCCCCATCACTCGTATCTTGATGTCGCGAAGATTTATGCGTAACGCTACCCAGATACTAGCCAAATGCCCTGTATACTAACCCGTTGGACCACTTCGGATGACAAGGTATGATCAAAATGCTATGCCTCTCCAATCGTTATATACTTTGCGCAAAATTAGTCATGCGTTCGCATATTGGGACGAGTCATGGCAGGTGGTCGATTTGCATCTGACACGTCGCAAGAACACTGACTTTTCTGAATAGCAGGCCTTTTGTTATCTGCACTGATGAGGGTTGATGACACTGACCCGCGCATCAAGTTTTCTGCTGGCTGGTCTTCCGGTGGCGTCAACGCCGAATTCAATGCCACTGCGCATGGTACGACCGTTCAGGGTGCTTCTGTGGTATTCAGCTTCTCTGGCACCCACGTCGAGGTCTATGGTACCATATATCAGCTGAATGGATCCGAGCCGGCTCCCATTTCCTCATATACGTTGGACGATTCGTCTCTAGCTACCTTCGTACCCACTCGGCAGACAGATACGCAGTATCAGCAACTTTTCTATTCCTCTCCGGTGGTAGATGATGGTGAACATGTCCTCACGATCACGTCTACTATCGAAGATAGCCATTTCTGGCTCGATTACTTTGCGTATTCCCCATCGGCTTCCGCATCCTCTACACCCATCGTTGAGACTGGAGGCATAACTTCACACGATGATACTTCCACCTCGTCACAATCCCCTCCCTCTCAACCCGGATCAAATAGAAATGATGCTCTTCTGGGAGCGTTGATAGGTGCTCTTGTCGCCCTCGTTTTACTTCTGTGCGCGGTGGCCTTTGTGTATCACCGAACAAGACGACGCCAGAACTTGAAAGCAACAGCATTCGTTGTCGACCCGCCTCGTACGTGTCTTTCAGTCATCTGATAAACTGTCCTAATCAACGTCCTCTAGCTATACCTAGGCCAAGGACACGGCAGACACGCCGAAGGCCCGAGCTTTCCTTAGATGATAGACTCGCGGCGTCAGAAGCAGGACCTCTGCCTCCAATGCACAACGTGTTTGGACACGACGAGGGCGACCGAGTTAGAGCAAGTGTTGTACCTTCCACTCCATCCTCACATCAGTACCTGAGCCCAAACTCGCGTCCTGCGCTGTACTGTCAGAATGACATCGACGGCGCAATTAAAAAAGAGAAAACTAATTACTTATTGTAAAGGGGGAACTATGCTACAATCATTACGCTACCTTCATACAATACTAACACTGCGCCATGGAAGACTGTCTAATACACGTTTGACTTCATGAAGGTGATGTTGGTGAATCACACGAAGGCTACGTGGGAGATACAGCTTCCTGATACTCAAGTCAGCCAAACAGAACGGATGAAAGAACAGAGTACACACTTTTGTTCCGTCAGTAATCAACGTCCCCCGAAGAGTATTCCAAAAGGATCGATCAGCTTCCTCCTTCCATGTTTCTCGATACTCGAGCCATTCCTGAATTGCATCGAGTGACGTCTGTTCGATGTTCTTGTGAGAAACGTTTTCGACAAAAAGGGGACTGTTCGTGAGGAGGTGAGGGCCTCCGCCAGCGTTAAGGAGGAGCGCGAGTTGCGGACAGATACGCTCGTGGGGTCTATCAACCTTATCCCAGTCATCTTTCTGACATACACCGCCACAATACGCCACCACGCCGCATTTTGCACAGCGCTGATATCGCTTGCCCACGTCCTGAAAGCTCTTCGGGCATCCTAGCCGGCCACACTCGTTGCTGGCTCGAAGTCGGAAGATATCCCGGCGAATGGTGTCGACCGTTGGTGGATCGTCCCTCAGACATCCGTGTAACATGCGATGCAGTTGTGACTTTTCCTCGGGCAACACCGCACTATTGAAGTGGAGGCCAAAATGCGCAAATGACCTTTGGATGCGCTGGTCGTTGGTGGGGAACTCACTTTTCCACTGCGAGTTTTCGGCAAGCTGTATCCCTTCCGATAAAATTCGGAGCATCTTTAGCTCCTCACCCATCATCCATAGCCGCATGCTGTCCCTCGACGGTGAGTCCTTCTCGATTTGCCGGAGAAACTCGGCGGAAAAGCAATGCGGATTCATATGGAGAGAGACTAGTTGCCCTTCACGAGTGGCGGTGTTAACCTTTTCGATGGTAGCTTCGAGTTGACGAACGAAGAGCTTGGAAGAGAAGACGGCTATGACGAGCTGGCGGCCACAGGTTTGGATTGCAGCCGATAAGAAACTGAGGGCTATAGGGAGTGGTAGATATAATTGCCACATGTTGACGGAGTTTACGAATGAGTCGGCACCATGGAGGAGTATGCTGTCTATACTTTGGGGCCAGTGGCGCGTGTTAGTGCCTTTGGCCACACGAGGAAGACTGGTTGGACGGCTGGCGTCCTTGAGAACGCTCATCAAGCGTTCGAATATCTGGAAAATGAGCAGATGCGCGACGGATGGATAACAGTGGCCATGCGCTTTCCACAAACGCTCGCCAACAGCAAGAAACCCTCGCCCTTGAGACTTGCCGATGAATGAAAGGGCGTTGTTGTTGTGCATGCAAGATGATTTAGCAAGGCTGTCAAACTTTCCGAAGAGACCGCGCATGTCGCGTGTGGTTCGCGGATGGAGAAGGAATTTAAGAAGAAGCTCGCATAGGCGCGATCGTCTGGAAACTGATCTGGAGGAGAGTTCCTTGCTGTCAGGGTCCCCTAGCCCATTGAAGATGCCAGCTAGGCAACCGAGAATACAGAGGGCGCATGTTCTTGGACTGACTGGGTCGCCCAACGCATAGGTAAGAACGTTTGTGGCGAGCTCCTCGTAGTCTTCTACCTGTGAAGACTGCATCTTCACAGCCTGGGACATGTTAGCAAGAGCCAAGGTGCGGTTTTGACTAGAAGGGGAATGCCGCGTGACGTCAGGTGTACAGCATTTGATAGGAACGCAAAACGCACACAGACACTTGAAAGTCGCGAATGCTTTAGTTGAGTCGAAAAATCTCTCAAGGATGATGTATCCTTGAACGATGCTAATTCGCCACAAGTGCGTTGGAAGAGTGTCGTTGTAACACGTCACCCGTCATGGTACTTAATGCTATCCGGCCATGGCAGTGCTACTGTTCTCACGGAGAGAATTCAGAAGCCACACTCAAGTTGTGGGTCCAAAATCTCAGAGGAATGTAACGATGACTGATTGATTGGATAACGACACATCTAAATACAGGAAATGGAGACCTATGTGTATTTCTAGACCCTCTTTAGGACAAACTTCTCCATGGAGGTAATGGCGAGTTATGCAGATGAGAAGATGAAGAAACAATTCTTCAAGTCTGCGGTGTGCCATAGAAATGGCATGTGCGGAGAAGAAGGCCCTGTACGTGGTCTTTCCGGACCTTACAAATGCGTTTCCATGGACAGATCATGGCACGTTGTGGTCCATGATGTACCGAAAAGGTGTGAGTGGACCAATCTTTGATTGGATGCGGATGCTATACCGCTGTATGACCTATGTGGTGCGCTTAGGAAAGGAGGTGTCCGTGCCCTTCAAGACAACAATTGGAATCTTGACTGGTGATACGACTTCCCCGGGTCTCTGGACGTTTGTTTCGTCGGATCTCATACTGTCAGCACATTCTGAAGACATTATGATGGCCGGACGGACGGTAAACCACATGATGCACGCTGATGATGGCGCTGTGTTCTCTGGACCTAACGGAATAGTGGCGCACCTCGCAGCCTATGGTGGCTATGCCAGTCGGAAAGGATTTATGGTGAACGTCCCAAAGACAAAGGTTCGCGGCTTTTTGTGTTGAATCTGCCTTGTCTCATGTTTGAAGGCCATGATCTTTGGAAAACAGCCAGGTATTCGGCCAGTCCTTCGAATTCAAGGCCAAATCATTGATTGGGTTGATGAGCATCGCTATCTTGGGGTCACACTCTGTTCAAGACCGGGCAGCTTATTCTCACAGATGTATCTCATCAAGTCAATTACGGCGCGACGGACTGCCAATGTGACTATGCGGTTGGCGAAGCATTTTGGGGATCTACCTCCTCGAGAAGCGTTGATAGTGTACCGCGCGCGGGTTGCGGTGCATCTCACTTATGGAGCGGAGCTGGCATTGGATGTCTCTAAAGGCTCGCTTGCGCTGCTGGAGGCTGTAGAGGTACACTTCTTACGCCGGACTCTCCATCTTCATGACCGATCTCGGCTATGTGTCTTGTACTCAGAGACCGGCCTGCTGCCATTGCGTTTTGTTCGGGTGGACCGTGCACTACGATTCCTGAGTGGCTTGCTGCAAGCACCGGACACTCGCTTGGTGGTTAGCTGCCTGGGGGCTTATGTGGCACTATGGGAGGCATGCCAATCGGGCTGGTTGAGTGATATTGTGATTGTAATGCAACGTTTGGGGGTCACTGAGCCTCAAGATTGGTTGGCAACTTTGTCTACAGTTCAAGGCGTCAACGGCCTGCGCACCTCAGTGGAACAATCATGGAAGGATCAACTGGGAGTGGAACTAACAGCACAGCGCCTTCCTCTCTTGCTGGGCAGGAGGCAACGGCTTAGCAGTGGTCGGTGGACTTACGAGATGGCTACGCTCCGGAACTATTTGTTGCTTCGCGTACCTGCTCATCGGACGGCTCTAGTACGTATGATTACTGGCTCTCATGTCTTGGCGGTGGAGGCGGCCAAGTGGGTGCCGAGACCAGAAGGTCAACACAACCCTCTCCCGCGGGAGTGGCGCCTGTGCCGCATGTGTGGGGAAGGTGTTGAGGACGAGTTGCATGTGATGCTGGAGTGTGCTGCGCCGGGCCTGGTCCAATTACGTTCGGTCATGTTGAGCGATGTGTGGCGACTGTTTCCAGGGTTGAAAGGACGTGCACAGACACCGCTCCAATGGTGGCAGTTGGTGATGGAGTGCGACGATGTTGTGCCCCGTGTGGCTGAGTTTGTGTTTGATGTAATGACAGTGGTACGGGAGGTACCTATGTATATACCTGACTGGTATGTCTGATTGTATTCCATCCTCCTCAGCAGACTTAATCCGGGCGTACCTTACGGGGGCTGACCTGTGTTAACAATGTTGGGATAGGGTTCGGTGCCGTAGCAGTATAGTAATTATTGTAGTACGGACCCTGCTGTGTTCTTTAAGGGCTAGACGCAGGCTAAAATATATCTATCTATCTATCAAGTGGCAGCCAATCGAGTTCTCCTGTTTAAATAAAGTAAGTCATCAACGATTCATGTCAAAGACTCAAACCACGAGGTTCCGTGTACGTAGTATTGAACGTGTCGAGCTCTGGCTGACAACACGATGGCCCCACCTCCAGATGTCAACAGAAAAGTGACCACAGCAGAGAGCAGACCAAGGCTCAGAAAGGAAAGCACGGTAAGACCGAAGACTTTGGCGGTGTCGGAAGCTCAATTTATGGGAGCTCGTCGTTTTGGCGGCTGGCTAGTTATTCGTGTCTCCCTTCGTATAGGCATTGAAAGTAAGCGTGGAACGTGTGTCGAGTTCAGAATTGGATAGTAAGAGAACCGCCATAGATATATTGAAGTAGCCATTGCGGAGGCAGTATCGAGCCTGAAAAGTCCTGACTGGTGCCGGAGTGCAATAAGTATAGTCGACGGAGAAGGACAGATCTGAATACGAGCGAGGAGGTTAAGGAAGTCTTTCTGGGGGCGCTATGAATTCGGGCCAAATCTAGCAGCGCGAAATGGCACATTGAGAGGATAGGTTGAAGCGAGCTGACCTCCTCGGCTTCTGTTGAGCCGAGGATGCTGACGTCAGACGCGTTGTTTGGCCCCAAACAACGCTAATTGTCTTGAATTCAACCACAACAATAACGGCCATTATTTTTTACGACGAGCTCGACGTCCACGGCGTCCTTCTTCTATTTCTTCTAGCGGGCACAGCGATATTATACCTTTGGTCAACGTCCAACTCGATGGCCACACCCCCTTCAACGCCGCCCCGCCGTAACTCTGTCCTGTATCACCGTCCATCGTCACCTGCCCTCTCCATATCCGGTTTCTCCCTTATTGGCGAGGACGAAGCCTCCAGCGACACCGATTACAACTATTGGGACAATGGTGGTTCACCCTACAAGAGCCTTGGCTCGTTTGGACGCCGTGCGATACATTCAACACCGGTGCTAAGCAGCTACTTCAATGCTCCACCTTCGTCCTCATCTCCCTTCGCGACGCCGTCTCCCAGTGGCTCTTTCAAATCCTTTTTACCGCGCATCTGGGATGTCCTCACATCATCGCCGACAAAGAATATCTTATCGCCGTCTAGGGGCCCTATGATGCAGTCCCGCTTCTCATCCGTTGGTCATAGCAAAGGCAAACGACGAGCCTACTACGAGCAAGACTTTTTCCGTCAGTCTTTGCATGACAGCATCAGCTATAGCGATCTTCCACCACTTGACGACGAGGAAGGCGAACTCATAGATGTCGACGATGAAGCCTGTTTCATTCCTATTGAATACCCATGGGGTGCCATGGCTGCGAGCAGAGCCCGGGTTGTCACCGGCATCGGTGCGTTATATGTTGTTCATATTGTTTGACGACTAATTTACACGACTAAAGACATTCTTGCTCTGTTGCCACCGGAGTTATCCCTGCAAATCATGTGGGCGCTAAGCGCACAGACCCCCGTTACGAACACATCAGCTCTCCAGGACACCCATGCCGTGCATCAGGACAACCTCCACGCCATTGTATCGTGTCTAGCCGTGTCCAAGACATGGCGACATCTCGCCAATGACAACAGTGTATGGCGTGCCTTCTTCACCTCGCGCTGGAGTAATACATCTCAACTTGCCTCTTCGTTAAATTTTAACTATCTATACCGACAACGCTATGAGCTCGATCGTCGATGGAATGCCTTATCGAGAGACGGTCCTCCAAACTTCACCCTCTGGGAGCCCAAACGTTCCCAAATGGTCGGCCACCATGACAGGTGCCACATTCTTTCGTCGCTGCACCATTATGTTTCTCACTCTTTCCCAGCGTCTACTGTTTGGAGCTCTGTCGTACTTCGACTGGAGAGGATTATGTCATCACAGGTTCTCGCGATCGCACCATGAAACTGTGGCGCTTAGATACTGGAAAGTGTTTGGGCACCTTCGGCAGCGGCGTGGTCGGTGGAGAAATTGCGGGCCATCGAGGCAGCGTGTTGTGTCTCAAATTCTTCTGGGAGACCGAGGGCAAGAAAGGGATTCTTTATTCTGGCTCGAGCGACGCCACCGTCTGCATTTGGGATCTCTGGTTGATCAAGACTTCTGACGGTGATATCGAAGTGCGAACGAAAGTGAAAGCAGCATTGGTGGGGCACGAAAGCGGCGTTTTGGATTTGAAGGTCGTGGACAACTCGATTATTACATGGTTAGTTCCCTTGTTCGTTTCGGCGTTCTGGGCTTCACTTAATATTGGAAATTTACAGTTCCAAGGACACCATTATCCGTATATGGGATCGCACGAGCCTAGAGCTCGTCCGCACACTTCGTGGCCATGAGGGTCCCGTAAATGCCGTCTGCTCTGAGGGTGGAAAGCTCGTGAGCGCTAGCGGTGATGGGAAATTAATCCTTTGGGACATGAAGAGCGGTGAGCGTCTTCGCACGCTCGAAGGCCATGTTCGCGGTTTGGCCTGCATCGAGTTCAAGGTCAGTCGCCGCCTTTCCTTATATCGGTTCATTAATATCAACTCTTCAAAACAGGATGGGTTGATTATATCCGGTTCAAATGACTGCAAGATTAAAGTCTGGTCCGCAGCGACTGGCGAGTGTCTTCGAACGTTGACCGGGCATACTGCCCTGGTGCGTGCACTGGCTTTTGATCCCTCTAACGGGAGACTTGCGAGTGCTAGCTATGATAAGAGCGTTCGGCTTTGGGATATTGGCACCGGTGAGTATCATGCGATAATTACTCTTCCACTAGCTCTGATACGTGATTAGGTGAGAGTTTGAGACAATTCGACAACAACCATACCAGCCATATCTTTGACGTGAAATTCGACGCGTCGAGGTTGCTGAGGTATGTCCCCTTATTTACTACTTGCGGTTCTTACGTCTCATCTTGCTCAGTACATCTCACGACCAGACTGTAACCGTGTTAGACTTCGGATACGGTTTAGACTGTGTTGAATTGTTCATGTAAGAGAATTTATCTGGATGTAAATTATTATTTTGTACGCCACACCACCTTGGACTCCACTTGTAACATACTGTTGTATTCTTGAATCTTGTATATATATGCGATACCTATGATTATGCCTTTTATCTTGCCTTTTGAAGCCATTCGATACAATTGCATGAACTTCATTGTGTCAACGGCGATTCCTACTGTGAGCCTGTGTACCTATTGGGCCAGCTGCAGCCCCTCGTCGCATTTCTTCTTCATCCAACCCAGCCTCCGCCAAAATCTTCTCGACCTCTTTTAGCACAGGCTTATACTCGGCTAAAAAAACGGGGGTCAGTGACACTAAACGACAAGGGTGCATTTCTTATTTGCTTGCCATAACGATTTTCCGCCAGTACAAAGCCATCGCGGCGAAGCTGCTTGCCACGATTGTCGCCAGCTCCGCGGGCATGGGCGGCTTGCGCCCAGTATTCGCGAGAGCGAGCGTAGAACATGGCGAGGGTCTCGCCGGGTAAGGGGGTGCTGATCACGTCTTCGGCCGAGCGGGTCGTGTCGCGGGCGACGCCCATGAACTGCGTGGCTTTAGTTCGGAGGCCGTCCTTGGGGTGAGGGTGAGTAAAGCGTAAGCACCAGGATGGAAACGAAGTACGTACGTCTGTGACTGGGGGAGGAGTTTCAACGTCGTCTTCTCCCGCCAGCGTGTTCTCCGTCTCTTCTGTTACCTGAACGGGATCCTCACGATCATCCCCTGCTTCTGGCTCTCGGGTTTCTTCATCTTCCTCTTCCCGCTCGTCATCGTCCTCGTCCTCGTCGTCGTCATCATCATCGTCGCTACTCTCCTCATCCTTATCATCAATGAAGATATTACTTTCCTTCAGACACACGAATCTATCCATTTTATCGAGGTCGATTTTATAAAAGTCATCGAGGGTGTATTCCGTGTTGCCTTTTTCAAAGATTCCGCCATACAGATATAACGTATTCTTGAGCACAGCTAGCATTGCATTGTAGCGCGGCATGGGCGTCGTGAGCACCGGGTCGTCTGGATTAATGGCGTCCTCGTCTGCATCCACCTTCGTAACAGAAGGTACATTTTTCTGCAGGGTTATCTTCTACAAGCTTGGTCAGTATAGCCCGTGAAAGAACCACCGCCGGTCAACCCACTCCATCTTCATTGTCATTGTCCCAATCACCGTCCTCGTCGTCATGATGGGTGGTCCAATTGTGGGATTGTGGAGGTTTAGGTTTACCTGACTTTCCAGCTTTGCCCTTCTTTTTTGGTTTTTTCAATGTCAACGACACCCAACGTCCTTTCCCGATCCATACATACGCGTTCCTGGAGTATTCGCATGAGTACTGTGATGATTAGTGACACAGAATATGCACTGACAAATCGTTCCAGAAAACGCTTTCCAGCGTTTCCTCCGAGGTATCTTCATCTGTAACGCCACCAAATTGAACGCCCATGCTTTTGTGCTGCCATACAGCCATTGTGCATCCTGAGCGCAAAGGGGGGGCGTATGCAGTAGACGGGCGCTTTCTGCGTTCCCATTTCACTTTGAGGGGATCGGCCTTCGAGGTCATGCCAGCCTCCGGTGTCGTCAAAGTTAGACTAGGTTATGTGAGATACTAATATGGGAATGTGATACACGGCGTACTTGAGGAACCAGGTATCTTCTAACATCACACCGACCGGCCGCTTGCCTTTCGCGTATTCTTTGCAGTATCCGCCTGGGAAGTATGTCGATCAGAACAATCTGTAGCGATAATGTAGCTGAATGTACCGTGTAACACGATGCCATCCGGAGTAGGCAAGAAAGAGAAACCACTTCTGGGCCTATTTGCATACTGTGAGATTATGGCGAAGGCTTACGAAGAACGCGACATACGTTGGGCGAAGTTCAGTCAGTGTAAATTTAATCTCGCGCCATTTGTATTCTTGTGTGTCGAATAGCCAAAGGTCATTAAGATAACGGGCTGCAGACCGTTAAGAACAGAATTTGGGTATCTGAATTGCAAACGTACTGGTGATTCCAGGATCATAAAAGCCGCCAAATAAAACAATGTAATGCTTCCATATCGCCATTCTGGTGAACGGTCAGAAGGTACGATGAAGACATCATCATGACACACCGGTGGCCAGAGCGCGCACTGGGTCGCTCTTTAGTTTCGATACGGTCCCAGGAGTGCGTCGTGATGTCAAAAACCCAGAAATCGGCATAATGATGGAACGTGTTCTGATTTATGGAGGAGAATTCACCGCCTACATATCTATTACTACTGAGCCCAAAATCACAATGAACAGGGATGCTTACCGAAAAGGAACAGTTTACCGCCACCAGCAGGAGCCGCGGCGACAGCGTGCGCCGATCGCGGACCGGGACATACTTTGGACACGAACTTGCGCCATTCGTCCTGGATATTGAAGAATGAGCAGAGGTGCCTTGGTGTATCTTGAGGCCTACTTTCTCAGGATTGTAACGAAAGACATCCTTATACTTTGAAGATAATGTAAGAACCGTGAAAGGGGAAGAAGAAAGAGCCTACAAAGTACTGGGGAACCAATTAGTTTGCAATCTTCGTAACTATAGAAATAGCTTACTGCCTTGTTATCGTCGCTGAAGAATTCCCCCCCAATGCACCAAAGATGGTTGCCATTTGGACAAGCGGTCAAAGTCGCGTTGGCGCGTCGACTTGGTGTTTCAGCCAATTCTTCGGTGACAGAATGCGCCTCCTCCCATTCCCGTCGCATCTACTGATCGGTCATTGAATACTGTTCAGTGTGCGCGTAAGATTGAAAGTTGAATACCTTTTCTAGTATTGCCTCCAGATCTTCATCGTCGTCCTCTTCTTGTATTACTTTGGACTTGGCGCCACTTTTCTTCTTTTCTTTGCGCTCGATTTTAGTTGCAGCCTTGGCTTTTTTCGCGGCTTTTGCTGATACTTTGGATCCCGCTGCTTTCTTTTTGGCCATGATTGTCTGTCAACAAGATTGATTGAAGCTCAGATGGCAATCTCCGGCGGAGTGATTGTGCCTGGCAGCTTTGAGTCTGTTCTGACCAGCCATATGCATATAGATGCATATCAAGCAGCCATTTGAAAAAGATAGCCTGTCTTCCACCTCCCATGGCCATGGCTGAGAAAGTGCCGCCGGATCCTTACCGTGCCAACAATAGCTTCAAACTACGTCGCTTGTTCGGCGGAGCCTTGCTATTGAGCGCCTTGTCAGTTGGCACGCTGTTCTTGAATCCTCAGCTGGATAACTCGTCGACCCGAGTTCCGTTGCACGCTGTAGAGACCTTACAGAAATGTCGTCAGTTGGACATGACACCCGGTCCACCACCTGAATTCTGGAGTCGTACTGAATCCGACCGCTACGTCGAGGGTAGCAAACCGGTCTACATCAAGAACGCCACCATCTGGACCGGGGGCGTCGACGGACTTGAGGTCATCAAAGGCGACTTGCTTCTTGCTCGAGGACTCATCCAACAGGTCGGCTCTATCTCTGCGAGCGCGTTAGAACAATATTCAGACTTGGTCGAATACGATGCAGAGGGTGCTTGGGTTTCGCCAGGGTACGCGCCTGTTGTCCTGTTTACTGTATAGCATCATCTGAAAGCTACCTAGCATCTTCGACTTGCACTCTCACATGGGAGTATTCAGTTTACCCATACTTGACGGTGCATATGACGGTGACTCGATAAAGGGTGATATGCAGCCTTGGCTACGCAGTCTGGATGGGCTGAACACACACGATGAGTCGTACGAAGCGGTAGTTGCAGGCGGTGTTACCACTGGTGTCATCCTCCCTGGCTCTGCAAATGGAATCGGCGGACAAGCCTTCGTTATGAAGTACCGACACACTGCGGAGAAATCACCGTCGTCAATGTTGCTAGAGCCTCCTCACTCTATCATCAATGGTTCCAATGTAGACCCCTCCTTGCCTCCGCGATGGAGACAGATGAAGTATGTATGTGACTGTCTCGAAGTTTTTTGAGTTGGTAGTAATTGTTTCTAGGCACGCTTGTGGCGAGTATCCGAGTCAGTCCATTCTGATGTCGGCTAATCAGGTCTCAGGCTTATCTGGACGCGTGTAGGTAGCGTATATGGTCAGACACGAATGGACACTATTTGGCACTTCCGTCAAGCCTACAACCAGGCACGCCAAATCAAGGAAAAACAAGACGCGTACTGTTCCGCGGCTATGACCGGAAACTGGAATGGTCTTGGAAAATTTCCGGAAGATCTTCAATGGGAAGCTCTTGTTGACGTTCTTAGAGGACGTGTCAAGGTCAGTGCCGCTCTACCCCTCGCGCGCCGCATCGTCTCAAGGAAATTTAGATCCATAACCATTGCTACGAGGCTGTGGATCTTGACGGTATTGTAAGAGTGAGTACTTGTATTTGATTTGTTATCACCGCTCAAACCCTACGCATTCTAGTTGACGAACGAGTTCAAGTTCTCGATAGCCGCATTCCATCATGCGCATGAAGCCTACCTTGTTCCTGATCTTCTCAAAAAAGCCTACGGTACATTATCGTTGCATTGCATTGTGACTTGAGTCGTATTGACTGTGCTGTTGCGTTCTAGGTAGACCGCCCGCTGCAGCAATTTTTGCAACCGCTGCACGTTATAAGCGCGAAGCTTACCGCGGATCAGAGTTTGCAGCCAAAATCTTGGCCGATAATGGTATTCAGGTTGTTATGAAGGTAGTTCATCATCTTACTCGTCAATTGAGGCTTAATCGACATTGTCAGAGCGATCATCCTCTTCTCAATTCTCGATATCTCCTACATGAAGCACAACAAGCCCACTACTACGGTCTTCCGGATAACCTGGCTTTGGCTTCTGTTACCTCGACCCCCGCTACGGTGGCTGGTTTGGACCACCGAGTTGGGTTCATTAGGACAGGTGAGTCCCGATGTAACTCGCGACATTGAAGCTTGCACTCACGACATCACAGGATACGATGCCGACGTCGTTATCTGGGACAGTCATCCTCTTGCCCTTGGCGCGACTCCCAAGCAAGTATTCATTGATGGTATCGCGCAGCTCAAGGACCCCTACTCTGTCACAAAGCCTGACTTATTCCAAAAAGCTCCTCAAACTCCCAATTTCGAGAAGGAAGCGAAGGACGCGGTCAAGTATGATGGTCTGCCTCCACTTACTCCACATGAGACTGCGGACTTTGTGGTCTTCACGAATGTCTCGAATGTGTTTGTGAAGAAAGACGGTGCTGTTGTGAAGGCACTGTCTGAAGTTGCCGGTAGCGTGGTCGTCGTTAAAGGTGGCAACATTGTCTGCAGTGGGTCGTGTCCAGAGGCATTTTCCCCTTCTCATTCAACGGCTACATTCATTGACTTGGAGGGCGGTTTCATCTCGTGAGTGTCTCTTAGTCGAATCCCTCACTTCACACTACAAATTGACCCTTCCTGCAGGCCTGGCCTCATCAGCTTTGGTAGTCCGCTGGGCTTGGAGCACATTACGAGCGAGGCCAGCACGAATGACGGCTCAGTTCCTGACGCTTTGACTGGAAATACTCCTGCAATCTTAGGTTTGGATGCTTTCATTCATGCTGTCGATGGCCTCCAGTTCGAATCTCGGGATATGCTGTGAGTTCATTTCTCCTCCTCATTGTCGACCAACTTTTAAGACGTCTATAGCATAGCGTACCGCGCGGGAGTGACCACCGGTGTTACAGCGCCATCCTCCTCCTCGTTCATTTCTGGATACAGCACTGCTTTCTCGACAGGCTCCTCTCACAAGCTTGAGAAGGGTGCTATCATTCAGAGTGTCACTGCATTACATGTTGCTGTCACCATGAATTCCGGCAT
This sequence comes from Mucidula mucida, assembly GCA_015501055.1. Taxonomy (NCBI): domain Eukaryota; kingdom Fungi; phylum Basidiomycota; class Agaricomycetes; order Agaricales; family Physalacriaceae; genus Mucidula; species Mucidula mucida. The sequence continues at coordinate 19,193 of JADNYV010000471.1, forward strand.
CAGTGTCAGCACCCAGATAGCCGCCTTACGTGCTCTCTTATTGAAAAGTCCTGCCTTTGATCAAGTCCGACAAGTCCGTACTCTCTTATAGAACCCATTCATGCTTTTAACGCCATAGTAGGGTTCCATGCCGTTGGTCATCAATGTTGATAGTGCGGATATTATGGCGACTCTGATACTACTGAAGAGTGAAGTAGAAACCAGCATAGGCGAAACGCTCAAGTTCACTTTTGTGGGCGGTTCAGAGTCTCATCTGTTAGCTTCGGAAATAAGTGGCGCAGGCATAGGCGTCATCTTGATTCCATCTCGTCCGTTCCCTGTAACATGGGAAGGAAGGCTATTGTATGCCCAAAGCGTTCTTCTTTGTTATTCGGCTTACTGTCTTCCTTTAGCATGCCTGGCCCCCCACTTTCGCCTGACACGATTATAGGACATACCTGCTCACGCTCACATCACCGGATTGGTGTTAAGGAACAATCGAGTGCGAGGAATGCAAGGTTTGATGTCGGTTGGGTCAGTTCTCCTCCATTCGTTCACCGCAGCTGAGCTGACCGGTGTTGGTGTTGTATTGTATAGGCTGCACTTAGCGCTTTCGCAGGATTGTCCAAAACTGACGCGTTGGCGCTGGCGACGACGAATCTCAGCAGCTTTTGGGTATTGCCAGTCCGAGTGAAGATCTTGTTGCCTCGAAGGCGGGTTCTTTGTTGGACGTTGAGGCCAAGGTCGTGGGTGTCATTTCCCCGAGGAAAGGCGTTGTGGATCTGTTTTGAGAATGATACACGTATACGAAGGATCTGTGGAGTTGACGTTAATTGACATGGAGAATGCATGAAAACTTCTTAATCACACACGCACATGGACTGAGTGTTTGAGACGAATGGCAATGCGGCGTTCTCGATGTTTATCATGCCATCAGTTCTTTCACTTTCTACTCTCATTGTTCGCGTCTCGATCATACGATGAGAACAAGCCTCCTCCACTTCCACTGGAGATTACTGACTCGGTCATCGACGAAGTGGATCAGTATCGCGACGTTCATGCGAGAGTCGTCACTCTTTCTTCGTGCGCGCTCGTGTGCAGGCAATGGCGGATCCGGGCGCGTCGGTGTCTATTCGACGTGGTCGCGTTCAACACCGGTCAACAGAGGCGGATGGACGCGTTCAGGAACTGCTCTGTTTCCTCATTGCACTATCCTGTCGTCTGTCCGCTTGATCCAGGCCGAGCTGAAGGGGAGAGAGTTTTCGCTTCCGTGGATCTTGTCGGAACTCTCTGTTCTCCGTGATCTCACGACGCTCGACCTGTCCGCCACGAGTTTCCGAGAAGTGTCACCGGATTCAGAATGTTTTGCCAATTATCGCTCGTTGACAACCTTGGTTCTTACTGCGTGTACGTTTTCGACTTGTCGCGACGCAGCTGGAATTATCGGGGGGTGTTGGATTGGAGTACCTCGCGATGGTATCTTGTACGCTAGGAGATGAGAGTTCCCATGCTGATAGGCCTAACACGCCTCTTGTTTCTCCTCCTCCGAGATTGAAACATTTGGTATTTGAGAATAGCGAGCCCAAGCGAAAATTCCTTGCCTGGCTCTGCACAGGCGAATCCTCTCTCACAGATATGAGGATACGGGGTACAAAATCTGGAGATATTTCCATCATCAACGCTTTGGCGCGCCACGCTGGTCTAAAGTTCTCCATCTCACCATTGGCTTGGACCAAGTTCAAACGCAGGTAACGTACGCTAGTTCGTCGTTGATTGCCATTTTATATTCTGACCAGATGCTATTCTGGGCTCTGAAGAACTACGCCTGCATACCTGCACATCTATGTGTTCTCTCACGTTGGAAACGTCCCCCGCGCGCGGCACACGCTGTTACATTCCTTGCGCGCATGAAATGGCCGCACGCGGAAGAGCTCACGCTTGCCTTTGGGGGTGTCGATAATTCCTCGAACAGGATCGGTTTCTTTCCGTGGATGCATTTGGCGGTGGTACTGGAGCAGTCCAGTTTTGGGGGGTTGGAGAGGCTCAGCATTGCGGGGTTGTGTCCGCCGGGTGAGATGCTGGTTGTTGAGGAGGCGCTGAAGAGGTTGAGGACGAGGAGGAGACCATTGGAGATTGTCTGGATTTAAACGGTAGAGATCACCGGCAGGCCGGAGAACGCCGAAAGGCGTGACCGCCGGCAGGATTCCATTTGGAGAAATTTCAACTTGGTTTCCACAACGACCTTTGCACGATCTTCACGACTTGCATCATCCCGCTCTCCTCATCATCTCCCCGTCTGTATGCCGAAACCCTGAAGTCTCCCTTGAATCGTATAACTGTCACTCTTTAAACCCTCTGTTGTAACCTTGGCTTTACAACCCATGCACTCTTTTATGGCCCTGGCTTTGGCGTTATTCTCCCTGCAGAGCATTCTCTGTGTACAAGCTGCCTTATACGTGCGCTGCGCCCTTCAACTTCTATTCGGAGCCAATACTGACTTGTTTTTCTGCAGGTGATTGTGCCGGCCTCCGGTTCAACATGTCATGGTGGCGAGGAATGCACAGTACAATGGCTTGACAACGGAGAGGCGCCTCTTTTAGCGTCTTTTGGTGTTTGCTCGGTCGGTCTCTATACTGGAGATAACGTGCGTCTTCCGGAGCGCTATCCCCAAAATCTTGTCTTAATCCACGCTTTAGCAACTCGTGCAAACGATAGAACCACTTGATGTCTCCGCCAGCCACTCCCTCACCTTCACGCCTATCCCAGAGGCGGGTCCTACCTCGGATACCTAGTCTGTCTCTCTCTTATTCTCATCGCGGGGCAAGCTGACCGGGCCTCTAGCTACATCTCCTTCATCTCAGTGGATAACGCGACAGTCAGAGCATACTCGCCTTATTTCCAGTCAGTGTCCTCCAACTATCAGGCCAATATCCCTAATACCTCCACAGACTCGACCAAATGTCTGGCTCCTTCTCATCGCCGTTGGACTCGGCCACAGCGAGCATCCCCGTCCCATCCGCCACATCGACATCGGACAACACGGACACCACCTTGGCTACGATCACGGTCGGAACATTGGCAACTGTTCTCCCATCCATCTCAACTCTGAGCGCGACGACACCTCTGTCGACATTCTCACCACCCTCATCGTCAACTTCGAGGTTGACGACATCCGTGTCCCGCTCATCCACTTCAAGAGGAAGTTCTACTGCCAGCGGTGCAGCACCCTCAGAGTCATCCAACAGTGCTTCCTCACGGACTAATACTTTGTCGCCTACAACTATAGGTGTCCTCTCGTTTTGTTTACTCGTCGTTAGTTTGTTCTAGGGACACTCCCCCGCGACCTCATTTTGCTATCTTTCTTGTTTTGCGCCACCTTTCCATCTGTATCATTACGCTTATACCACTTGTTCTCGTCAGCCGTGGTGCTCAATCAGCTCCTTCAAAGCAACTGACCTATCAGCATTTGTTACCCACGCAAAGGTCGCATTCCGCAGTCGTACATAGATAGCCCTTCAATTCTAGAATTGTGGCGTGAACCAACTTCCGTTGTTGTATCCAAACTTTTAGTCATTAGCCCGTCCTGTTAGCATATTATACAGTCCTCTTTGAAGCTTAGATTATACATCGTCTTGTCCACCGTCTTCTCAATCTTCTTCCAATCCGACCGGCGCTGGATGAATTCATAGATATCCTGTATCCATGTCAACTATGGATAGATTTCTTTTAAACACAACAATACACACCTCAGGCCGGTACGCACCACCATACCGCGTTACATCCCGAACGATCTGCGCCAAATCCTTCGCATCCTCAACGACATACACATGCCCCAGCATCTTCAAATGCGAGAAATCCGCAGCTATTGTCGGCACCTTCAATGACGAAATGAACGCATAGTACGCATTCAAATCAGCGATGACCTGGAATCCGCCATTGAGCGAGATGATTTGGCGCTTGATGTGCTTCTGAAGGATCCTAGCAAAGCGCCGAATGAGCAGCAAGTCCCCAAGTCCCGGAGGTATATGACGTACCCAATCAGCCGTATACCGACTTCCTGATGGAAAACCTCCAGCACTTCTCGACTCGTGCTGCCCTTCAGCAGCTTACAATGCATCTCTAAACACTTGATCGCCTCTGTGCACCCTTTCGTCGGACCGAGCTCCATGGCGGCGTCCTCCGGCGGGTAATACTCTCGTGGTTTCGTCAACGTTATGATGATGTGTTCCACCTGAAAAGCAGACCTCAAATCAGCCACGATCTTTGCAAAGACTGGTAGCAACGTACTTGATTCATCAACACCTCAGTCCCAGCATTCAACCCGCCTGCAACTGATTCATCCAAAGCGTTCTCGAAGCGCTTCTTTTCTCGCACAACAGCGTTCAGGAAATCAGTCCGGTCGATGTGTGGTGCCTGCAACTTTATGAGTGGAGGACAGAGTAGGCATTTACAATAGATCACACCAGCTCTTTATCGAAATAGACTTGCACCATGGATTGGATGGTGTCACCAATATGCACCAACTCAAGAACTGCAAAAGCGGAGCGACACTCGTCGTCTCCTCGTGCAGCAGGTTTGTATGCCATCATTTGTTCGGTGGCGCTGTGAAAAAATGTGAGCGAGACAAGTGATAGCGAGGTATGTTAACGTACGCGCCGAATCCTTTCGATACATGACGTTCGCCCAGCGCTTGCAGCAACAGGATAAACACTTCTTCGATGGTGTCTCGAACCCGGTGACCATAGTGCCCTGGATAACCGGCAAACGTTTCAACACGCTTCAATCCTTCTCGATCAGCATGAATGAGTTCCAAAGCGACATCAAGAGATAACAACAAATCCATCTGGTTGACACCCGAGCTGGCAGTCAATGGCGTGATGGTAGCACTTTTCGATGTGCTGATAGACGTCGCAGAGGCGGGCGGAACATCTTCAGCTAGAAGCACATCAACAACCCAGTTGCAAGTGTGCGTGAGATTCCAAACCTTGATCTAAATCCAGCTGTGGTTTCTCTTTCTCTACTAACGTTTCATCATCGTCAAGATCTGCATTGTCGAATAACATCTCGCCGTCTCCTTCTAGCTTTTTGGAATAACCATTCCCCATTGCAGACGCATTACCAGCCCATCGTTGCGGATTGAGCATAGCGATACCTTGAGCAGCCGCAGTACCACCTGTGATGATAGCCCCACCAACAGCATTAACAGTCCGAGGGACAATCGTGACGGGCAGAAGCAAAACATCTGTGAATGAAGCCAATAAATTTCTCTTGACCTGCGCAGGATTATGCGAGCCCAAGAAGCGAGCGGTATTTGACGGAGCCGACGAAGCCAGTCTCTCTGCATGCTGCGAAGAATTGTAAGCGTCGGTGTTTACGCAGTAAGAAGACATTACCTGACGATCCCACCCTCTGCATACAACGTCGAGGGATTGTTTGACGGATTCCACTTCCTCGTCTAGATATTCATCCATGTTGACTTCGAACATCTGATATCTATGCAAAGGCCGCGTTAAAACAAAGCGTAACAAAAAAGCACAGATAATTCCTAACACGACATCCTCAGCTTTCGTTTGGGTCAAGCTGTAATCCGGGTTGGCTTTAGCGGCTTCGAGGATAGCGTCCACCATTTTCCAAGCCTCCTTGAATGTGGCGGCTGCGGCTCTCAAGTATATATCGTTTGATATTTCTCGTGCTCGTGTAAGAAGCGACGTGATGTATTCTCCGACCTTGGAAGATCTAAGAGTGAGTGGGAACTCAAGTGAAGAGACGTACCACTTCCGTCGCAACACGATCGGCAAAGGATATCAAGACATCCGCTGCTGGTGGAAATACGCGAACGGCGCGCGAGCCGTGCTCCGTTACAGCACCGATGACTGCTTTCATGAACTCGTCCATGGCATCAAACTCAAGATTATCACCCTTCCTACGTATGATTCGATACCTTTCGCAGGGAGAATAGTAAACACTCACGTAAAGTTATCAAGGGGATTCCATTTCTCCTGTACATAGAAGATCTCGCGCTTCTCTGCCCAAACCTTGCCCATTTCCCAATCGCCTCGTCTGTCCCAAATCTCCCAACTGGATGATGCTGCATCTCTCATTCCTGATTCATTCGATTTTCCGTCGGCCAAATCGAACGCAGCGAGAAGATTAGCGTCAAAGCGGTCCATCGCCGCTCTTAAAGATGCGGCCATAGTCTGCCATTCTCGTATAGGCTGCACGAATGCGGAGAGGTATAGGGATAATAAACGCAGAGTCTTTGCTTCCTCTCTAGGTGTCTGCGCTACAAAGTCCGAGAGACTGTTTAGAACGGCATGTGGTGGGGAAGATAGGATCTGGGTGAGGGGTTTGAGTAGGCGATGGGCGCGCATAAACCGTGTCCGGAAGGAGGCATCAACGAACGGCATCCCTGGCGTTTTGGGTGATATTGAGAGACCGTCGAATGCGCCTACAAAGTCGCCCATCTCTGCTGGAGGCGGGCTGAGGACGTCGACGGAGGCAAAATCACCAAAGTCATCGTCGACTGGGATTGTTGGTGGGGCGGCTGCGCGTGATGCAGCAGCTTGTCCTTTTGATTTCGCATCCAAGTCGTCGAGCACCGAAGTGAGAGCGTGTTGGTCAACACATAGCGCTTTCCATCGTTGTTCCCAGATGGATTCGTCTCGACACAGCGCAGCAGTCGCTCTAGCGCATCGGCCATATGCCGGAATGTCCGGAATGGGGAGGTAGGAAAGGACGAGGAGATGCAGATCCGTTGGAAGAAGGCCGACAAGCGGCGACCCCGCAGGTTTAGGCGCCGGGCCGCGCGAGAGTAATCGGGCACCAGTGGACGTCGCCGACGCATACAGCTTGACTGGCTCCAATGTCGCAAACTTGTCCATGTTGATGGAAATTACAAGGGATTATGAGAATATTAGCATGGAAACGGTAGTCGTCGTTGAGAACAAGTCCGACGCTGTCCTCGCCGTTTACGGATGACCCTGGTAATCACGATCTCCTTGATGACCAACACTCAAAAAGGAAACTCCATTGTCCAAGCTCCTTGTCGTTGACTGTTGAACGTTGAATAACCATGGACATTGAGAAAGTCTCTCCTCAAGTTAAAACATTCCATTCTTTTCGATGGGCCTCAGAACGATGAATTGCTTTCAATCAAACAATCTTAAGCGCCCGACATTGTCGATTCCATTGTTAGTTCGGGCTACGGCCACGACTGGCGAGGGTACAAGTTTAGATCAAAGTTCGCAATCGAAATTGTAATTCTGACTC
>JADNYV010000472.1:0-26348 GCA_015501055.1 Mucidula mucida
TTGAACGACCAACTGCGAAAGTAAGTTGTGTCGAACGTCTTAATCGTTGATTATCGAGCATATACCGCAGGACTTCTGGCTCCATCATCATGAAATTGGCTTACGGTATCACTGTCCAGGACGAAGAGGATCCTTTCGTCAGTCTGATTGAACACGCGAATGACAACTTCAATATCGCCACAACACCAGGTAATGTCGTTGATATTCTGAATCAGAACTCTGCCAATTGTCGACTTGGTCGTAGGAAAATTCATGGTCGATGTCTTCCCCCTGCTGCGCTTCGTACCAGCTTGGGTTCCGGGCGCAGGTTTTCAAATCCTGGCTAAGGAATGGAAGAAGGCGTTCGATGATATGGTCCAGGTCCCGTACAACTTTACTCGCAAGATGATGGTACGCCGCTGCCTTGTAACTTTCAAGTAGATGACGACTCATTGCATGTATAGGCTGAGGGCACTGCGCCCCTTTCATACATTTCAGCTTCGATGGAGCATATGGAAAGTCTAACGGCAAGGGATATTGATGATATCAAGCATGTGGCAGCGTCCATGTACGGAGGTCCGTCTTGTTCGCCTCGGTGCTACTCCCGCTTAACGTATATTCTTATCAGCTGGCGCCGATACGACTGTATCAGCACAATACGCCTTCTTCTTGGCGATGTTGCTGAACCCCAGTAAGTCGTGCGTACCAATCGACTATATGGTTTTCAATGTTCCTCAGCCGTTCAGAAGTTGCACAGGCTGAAATCGACGCGGTTGTGGGCAATGACCGCCTCCCGACATTCAACGACCGTCAACATCTACCTACGTGAATGCTGTTATCACAGGTACGCACTGTTCACGTGCGTGGAGGCGCAACTAATGCGCTATTCTGCAGAGCTCCTCCGATGGCACAACGTCGCGCCATTAGGTGTGCCCCACCGAGCTCTTGAAGATGGCGAAATCAACGGTTATTTCGTACCGAAAGGATCCGTCGTCATTATCAATTTGTGGTATGATAGATGCGTTGACTTTACTTCTTCAGCTTCGATTTACGTTCTCCATAGGCAAATGCTCCACGATCCAGACGTGTATCCTGATCCCATGCAATTCGATCCAATGCGCCACATACCAACCCCCGACAAGGAGGTCCAGCGCGATCCCCGACATGCATGTTTTGGATTCGGTCGCCGAATTTGCCCTGGTCTCCATCTCGCTGAGGCATCTGTATACATGCTCGTAGCCATGTCGCTTGCTGTCTTCGATGTTACCCCGGTCATGGAGAATGGCCTTCCTGTCCTTCCAGAACATGAGAATACTGATGGTACAATAAGGTGAGGTTGTCTTCTTACCTTCTCCTCGTCTATTCACACGGTCGGCGGGTAGTCACCAGAAACCTTACAAGTGTATCTTGCAGCCTCGCTCCGCGGACGCTGTTGCTCTCATTGCAAGAGAGTGCGCCGATCTTTGACATCATACTACCTTACAGCCTTCCACTTCTATTCAGCAACAAGATTCTGGTATGCCTGTCATTCTTTAAATACGTTCGATACAACGGGCGTAGTCAGAGCCTTAACTCTAAATTCATCCTTGACTTCTCCATGGAAGGTTTATAGAACGAGTTTGGAAAACATGCCTAACTTGTCTCGAAGTGTTTCATGCACGAGTGATCCAGTCTCATCTCACTCGCCTTCCACCATGACCGGATCCTGTTCTAGTCTAGATCTCTTGTCTTCGCCATACGTTCTCCCGTGGCTCACCAATCCTCCTACACCAGAGCTTCAAGCATCGAAGACAGGTTACGTCGAGGTTGACGATGGAATAAAGATCTGGTACGGACTGTCTGGCTTGGCACTGTCGCCTGCCGACAGTAAACCGCCCGTCGTTTTCCTGCATGGCGGATTCGCGAACTTGAACTACTTCGCCCATCAAACCTCTGCCATATCGTCTCATTACTCCATTATTTCCATCGATTCGCGTGGTCATGGAAGGTCTTTTGATGGACCAGGTCCTCTCACCTACGATCGTATGACGCTCGATGTTAGAGTATTTTGAACGCGTAGAGAAGGATTATAAGGCGTTATCGCTTACTCCAGATCGGTTTGGTGAGGTGGCGGCCAAGATCAAAATCATGCTCGAAACATTGCCGCAGTGGGACGCGACAACGTTTGCAGATATCCCAACAAGACACGATAGTGCTACCGCACCATTAATTTTTATTGTCGCTGGAGAGAAGGAAGAAGTGATTCGGCATGATGTACCGTTTACACTGCGGGATTGGGTGAGTGCACACTGCGCGTTAAGATGAGGTTTACTGAAACAACTTGGACAGATCTCATGTTCAGATTGTAGGCAGTCGCACCCGCCCATTTGGCGGATGACATAATATATTCCCATGACGTAGTACGCACCGGCAGGCAACTTTTGGCTTGATTTTTACAGACTACGTCACCAGTCTGTTAAAATCAAGCCAAAAGTTGCCGGCGGCATACCTTCTGAGCCCGAACGTGAGACTACTTTAATCCATGAACAGCGTGTTCTGAGTGCTGTCCTTCCATGTCCTAGACCCCGTGCGACGTCTTTTCTCACGGCCGACATCTCCGCCAACATCTTCAACACGATCAAACACACCACCAAGGATGTTCGCCATTTTTGGATGAACGCCACCAGCGGCGGATGCGACTTCAAGCATGTCATCAAAGCATCGCTTCAAATGCGCAATCCGGGCTGCAGAATAGAAGATCTGATGGTAAAGTTAAGTTCATATGTCAATCCTCTCTGATTTGGAAGATGGTACTCACGCGTTCAGGCCCTTCATTCTCATCATCAAAAGCGCCACAAGCGACGCGTTCAGTCTCTGGTTCTGGCCCAGCCGGATCCATTGCGACACTGCCATGATCGTCGCCGCTGACTGTAGACACGGGATTGTCGGGATGAGCCTGGGACGTATCACTAGATTGAGATCGTGTCTGTCTTCCCGTTCTAGCACGTGGAGCGCGCCCACCAAGCACAAGAATCTCGACCTCATCCTGCTCTTGTTCGTCGTCCTGCCCGTTGTCCTCGTTCGTGTCGTGAATGCCGGGAATATTGTAGTACGGCGGATAATGATTGCGACGGAGTCCCAGGAAGAAGCGGTAGTTCTTGCATGCTGCATTGTGGGTTAATCGATTCGCTTCTCTGACCAAGTGTTTGCAGAGAAGGAACCGACTAATGAGATACGATGGACACGAACACGTCCATTTCTCGATGGAGGTATGGTACTTGCCGCGTGGCCGATCGCGTTTGGCTTCAATCTCAGCAAGACGTTCTGCCCGAGCAGGTGCTTTACGAGAGGTGTCCTTAAGACAGGCAAGCTCCTTCTCCATGGATCGTAACTCGTCCGGCTTGCTCATATTATGCCAGTCTTGTGCAAAACTTGACTGCCACGGAGCAAGACCTTTTGGACGTCCGACCCGGCGCTGATCGTGGAGGTACGCAATTTTCCGCATGATACGCGGTAGAAGGAATGTCAACACAACGTGGGTAACAAGATCAAGACGTGGTTGATTGAACTGTGGCAAATCTCGCCGCTTGATTTGCCTCCAGAGACTCTCGACAATCATAGTAGTCTTGAGTCGCGGAATAGCTTCACAAGCGGCGCGTGCCCAAAGAACCCACTGCCGTGGGGTGTACCACCGGTTCCATAGGTATGCCCAAACTTGGGAGAGGTCATGTTCAAAACAGAAGTCATACATCTCTTTCACAGCGCGATAATGAATCTCGTCTGCAGTTAGCAGTGTGCCGGCGGCATCATTGATCGGGATTGATGGATGAAGATGGAGATGGATGCGGAATTTCTCGATGATGGACTTTCGGTGCTCCTTTGGGCAGAAGGCAGGAAGATCTTGGTTTCGAGGGGTGGGTGGAGCAGGGTAGATTGGGGTTCGCGTGTTGCCTGTCTTTAAGACCATTACTGGTGGAAGACACGTCTTTGCTGGTGCCAGCTGAGGCTGAATGATGTTTTCCATGCGTTTTAAGTTGATGTGAATTTTCAGGGGCCTATCATTCGATGGATCCGCATGGTTAGGATGCACACCCTCCTCAATGAGGCCAGAGGTGATGCCCGGAGCCCAAGTCGGATCAATGAAATCAAAGCACTTGTTCGCGCGCCTCGGATCATAAGCTGCCGGTGGTTTGTCCTCTCCGAGGTGTTTCTCGATGTATCTGATAGAATGCCAGTAGCAAAGCTGGTGCTTGGCATTTGGAATCTTGACCTTGAACACATTGATCTCGGCTGTTTCCTTGTCGGAGTCTGTAAACATGATGTTTGGACAGTGCTTCGCGACGAAGTCAAGAAAGTCCTGGAGAAGAAGCTCCTTTGCCCCTTCCTCTGCAGTTCCATCTGATGTGGTGAATAGAAAGGCCAGTGGAACAGCACAGCCATTGATCTCAGCGACCAAGCTGTACAGTTCATATCCCGCTGCATTGGTCTTCCCTATTATTATTAAGGAATAAATCCGAACGATTCGAGTTATAGTATTCAGACTTACAGGTAGAATCCATTGCCACCTCTAATGTCTCGGCTCCAACAGCCTCGATTGGTTCTTTCAGTCCAAAAGCAATAGCGTGTATTCCGGGACGCTGTGTGATCGGAATCACCATGGTTGTGTAATCCTCAACGCTCCGAATGAGTTTCTCGGCGGATTTGACCTGATCAGAATCAAGTTTCCACTCCTTCTCATTTAGACGTGTCCACTCATGATATACTTGCTTCTCTGTGAACTTGTTATCTGGGTTTTCGGCTAGAATCTTATCCCAGATCTGTAACACTCTTGTTCTCAGAATGAACATAATAAATGATAGGTACGCACCTTTGACGGAGCTAGATGCTTCAGTTCTTGAATGAGACTCTTCTCTTTGATGCCAAGATTGATGTCTGTGTAAGGCTCATGCACATGGTGATGTGTGATACGGATTCGGGCAATGGTCGCGTCATCATTTGTAAATGCGACGCGCAGCCAACCGTTACATGCAAAGCGATCCATCTTCATTCGCATCCGTTGCTTCTTCGGGTCCTCTACAAGTCTCTGTTTGGTCTCCTCCCCGCTGAGTTGAGCACAGAAGAAGATGAAGGTTCGAGTTGTCGCGCTGGTCTCGCGACAACGTTTGTATCTATCAAACACGCGTGAACTTCTCATAGAGAACTGTCAAATCATTTCTGTTACTCACATGAAGCGATACCCTGTTGCCTCTCGCACCTCCCGCGCGATCTGCCGGGCCATAACAGCGGTTTTCACGGCTTCCATCCGCACATCATTGTCGGTGGGTTCTGGCTGCATTTCTAGAAGCAGCGCGTCCAGTTTAACGTAGGCCTCGAATTGAAATGCATCACGCTTATGATCTCCAATCACGCGAATCGCTTCTGCCCACTCCATCTCGGACAAAGTACTCGTGTCTGATGGCTTCTCTGCCGGTGGTACCACGGTCTCGGGAGCATTGGCTGCGTTGTTCTCCTTCGACGCGATGGATTTCTTGGCGTTTGCAGTCTGTTTATCGCGCTCGCTGCATCCGAAGCACTTTTTCTTGTACTGCAGGTTTGTCTTTCGCGGGAATGTCGAGACTGGACCCTTGTACTTGCAGTGGGAACACTTTTGAATGACTAAGACGCGTCAATAACGTGTATTTGTATATAAAGATTGTGTACCTTCCGTTTCGAGCGCGTTTGCACTCATTTTGGGTGACTTTACGGCGACTAGATGTCTACAAGGACCTACAAGCTGTATAAACAACGGACTTTGTACATATTTCGGCTACGCTACGTCATGGGAATATATTATGTCATCCGCCAAATGGGCGGGTGCGACTGCCTACAACCATGTTCACAATTGATACTCTTGCCAGGTGTGGGACACTTTGGGTATATCTCGGTGCCGTCCACGCGACCAAGTATTCACCTTTTGTTAGGTTTTTGCAGGATCCTGTTACCTTTGATGCGATGCTCTTTCGGGTACTGACCCATCACTAAGGGCAGGGTACTAGGGATGATACTACGGTGTATTGTACTACTTACTCCATTACAACGACGTTCTGCCACCAAGAAAGAAAGCGGTAAGGCGACCGACTTTGGTTGAGACCAACACCTTTGAATCGACTCGCTCAGCCATGTCCTGAACCAAACCAACCTCTCGAACATGATTTTATCTCTCGTTGAAGGATACTCGATACTCCCTTATAACTTCCTCTGCTGTGATCTACGCTTCGCCCAGGTGCAGCAGCTTTGGTACCAAGGAGCAAATATTCCCTTTTACTGTCATTTTGACTTCCAACATTGTAGGCCTGCCCTTAGATCATGGAATATTCTCTCCGGCTAGGACTAATGTCGATGGGCTGCCTTTTCGAAGACTACACGATCAAGTCTGTGTACACAACACCCTCAATGTTGAGTACTTGCGTGCTTGACGGTCTCGTAACGCAATATGAACAGCTCAGCTTCTGAGAGCAATGATACGTGGTTTGACTCTAACATATAACTGCTGTGGCGCATCAGACGCGTCAAAACAGTGCACCGATCATTGCTAAGCCGGCGGCGATCACGGCTTAACACCGCCTTCCACGTCGGCACTGTTGACTTCCCTCCTACCAAAGTACCCTCCGCTTGGCCTTCATGTCGTACTCTAACCCTGCGTAGCATGCATTGCGCTTGTCGACCGAGACGTGTTTCGCGTCAATCATTGGCGCCTAAAGGCTTCGGGCGTCTAATCGTGGAATCTTATGATATAACTTGCATGAGGGCGGTGCTCGCTCTGTTCCCTCCCATCATTACTAACAACTGAGGATCCTCTTTCCTGTGCATTTATTTGTGTGTACTTCTTCCAGTCTCAAAGACTTTCCGTTCACATCGTAAGGATTTTTCTGGTTGCAGATCACTATCACAGTTGGCGACAACCAGGTCCACGTCGTCTGATTGAACGCAGCCACCAAATCATCGCATTTCCGCCGCTCCGCCCTACATAAAAACAAACTCGACACGTATCGACATCCAACTTTCTTCACCTCAACCAGTTCATCATGTCCAACCCATTTATCTTTGTCCCCGACGCGTCACCTCATAATTCACCCTTCATTCCTGGAAGCCCCTTCCTTCCAAACACTACTCCATCTCCCTTCGGGAACGCTATTCCCCTTCCACCCGTTCACGCAGGCGGCCCGATTCCATACGATCCCGTCAATGGCTGGCAACGCGCTACGCACCGGCGCACACCATCATGGAACCCTCCGTTAAGCGCTGGAGCCCCGCCCGCAAATTTCTTGCACCCGATGGGCCACCGCCCGCGCACCCAGAGCTTCGGGGGCATCGGCGGACAAGGGCTCGAAACACCTATCGTGCACAATCTATCACCTGCGATGCAGCTCAACCCATGGCTCACCCCTACCGGCGGGAATGGACTTTGGTCTGACCTGACCATGTCCCAATTTAGTCCGCGCTATATCGTCGACGCCCGAGGGAGTCAGATGCCATTGCCCGACCAGGAGCTTGCGCTACCCGCTACGCACCCTCCTGTCGCAGGCCTGCGTCTCGTATTCGACGTGCTACCACAGTATCCATTAGATGTGTCCGCTGGCGGGGCGCCCTTGACTTTGAGGCATGTCCTCGAAGCCGTGTATGGGTTCATGCAACGGCCGATCGCACAGGACGATTATGATATGCTGGGCTTCGAGCAGAAGAAGATTGTGGCGAAAGCATACACGAGGAGGTGTAATGCGCTGGGACCGGCGGCGGCGAAAGAGAAAGAACGCGGCATCAAACGGGTGGACTTTTTGGTGGGCAAAGTCTTGTTTAGGGGCTTGGTTAACGATGGCCGGGGCCTAAAGGTTTTGACTGCGTGATTCTCAAAGCCAAAATCTTCTGAATCTGTTTATTCATAATCTGTCGGTATTTTCTGTATTTAGCGCACGCTTCTATGTAACATGACTATCTTTCACCAGTTGGTAATAAGAAGGAATGCCAGTCTTTATGGGAGACAATAATTGTATGCAGGTCGAACGGCCCACCAACTGGGAGAAGAACCAGGATATCAACGCCCCATTGTCCGCTGTATGACTCTTTCACCGTGCTTCGCAACATACCATCTTCAGCTTTTGCTAGCTCCACAAAGTCTTCCACCTTTGTGAAGTTAAAGCGTACGCTCAGCACTTCGTCACGCGAGTCTTCTAGAGACAGGTCGGAATAATCGACAACTCGCTTATGCAGAGTCTCCAGACAGACACTGAGTGTAAAGTCCCGGATAAACGTGCGATTCGTACGTGACAGGTGGTGGGATAGCATAAAGCATTCTTCGGGGCTGTACTTGTCAGTACTGGGTTGAAAGTCGCCGGCTAACCATTTTGCTACGTGAAAATTTGAGGGGCGAGAACAGTTGAGGAGGATGAACGTACTTCCAGCAATATCACTTCGCCAGGACAAACAAGCGGCGCGATGATGTTGCCATGCGTCCTTCTGGCATTGACGTGAGCAATAACAAGCCATAAGACATCCACCGCAGCGCTTCTGCTTCTGCCGCGTGCCAGTATCTCGATTGCACTTAAATCAACGTTAGCGACGTTATATTGTATCTTTAGAACTCACGTACGAAGTCACAATGGGTCCAAAACTCCAACGATGCATGGAGGGTGATGGCGCATGACTCGCTGAAAAAGAGAAAGGATTTCCATGCAGGAAATCTCTCCCTTCTCTGGATGCATTCAGAAGATGAATATAAGCTATCCAGATTGTACGCTTCGTGTGCCCCAACCAAACTGCGAAGGACAGGTAGGTACAAGTGGGCTGGGGCCAATCTCGCGCTCGTGAACTCTAGGAATCGGGGCTCCTCCTCCTCAGGTGTTGCCAGTCAGCAACGGAACATGTTATAGAACATTCCTCTGCGGATGGCAGCTTTCAACCAGGAATAACTGTAAGGATATTTGAGAAGGAAGGGACAACACCGGTCCAAAACAGAGCTGACTCCCTCCTGGTCAATAGGCTGTTTGTCCAAAGAATGAGCCGCGACCTTGAGAGCTTCTTCACAGATGGGAAGCATGTAGATGTATTGGGATATCATGGGTTCCTGTTCGACAAATAGATCACTCGGCAAACTTTTACCAACAATGATGTATATGAACTGAAGCGATAATCCCACCCATAAGAGGAACCTTCGGGGGTGGTCATTGGCTTGTAGAAAGCACAGTAGGCGTCGCGACTGAAGTTTAACGATATCAGTGCATGACGATACGCGCACGACACGGTCAAGGACCTCTTGAGCTATATCATCCGAGGGTGCCGTGTGCCACATTTTCATCAGCGTGGTGATGTCTGTACGTGCGGCGTACGGAGCATACAAGCGTGCCATCATCTCGACTACGCCGGGCGTAGTCACGACGGACGAGAAAAAGGACCACGGCAGGTTTGCGACGGCAGAGTACAGGATATGTCCGACATGGAGCTTAGAGCTAATGGAGTAATGAACAAGGACATCTTCTGGGCGCAGTACCTGGGAAAGGCTGTGGCGTGTCTGGGCCATATTCATGTTTATTGGCACCCGGAGGACACTGGACCGAGTTTCCAGCGTCAAAATGTATGATATCCACTGCCATGCGATGGGCCAGCAGTCTTCTGCGGGCTGAATGATTGATAAAGGGAGAACGATGCCGTGAGTGGGCAAGGTGCCAGGCCCAGAGGCGTCTGCCACGCGAAAGATTTCAGAGTAGACGTGTAGCGCGTCCACGGCAACCGCAATAGTAGCTACATGCGAGAGGGAGAAGGTGGCGTCGTCGGTAGGAAAGGTTGCAGGGACTGGGATGTGTTTGAACATAGAAAGAAAGCGCATGATCAATGCAGATTTGCGTATGAGGATGGCGACATGAGAGGGTTTGCTCGTGGGGGAGGCGAGGTCATTCAAAGCATCAAACAACTCGTCTTTTGCAAAAGAGAGGGAGGAAGTTGCCATTTCGTCTGGAGGTGCTAGTAGTCGGGAACAAAGTGGGGACCGTGCCACTGTGTGTGGGACGAGGATGGATCTTCGGACCGAGTTCCGAAAGTTATACCCACACTTCATCGCAAGGGATTCAGGAGGACGTGATCATTCTAAATTCTCGTATGTACGCAACAGTAGAAAATCACTAATACTTAGAGCCATGTTCATTTCTGCAGGTCGAAATCCTTATCCCAAAACTCGACCCAGTCCATATGGGCTACGAGAATTCTGCGTGTAATGTTAACGCCAGCATTGTCCAACAACACCAGCGCCAGCACATCAACGCCAGGTTGTTTGCTGTGCGAGTTGTCCAGTGTCACCTGAAAGGTTCTACCTCCTGCTTTGATCAGCTCTTCAGTATCGTCAAGCTTGGTAAAATCAAAACACAATACGAGCACATTCCCCTTCCGTTCGATTTCGCGTGCACCGCGATGATTGACTAGCTCTCTGTGCAGCTGGAGTTGTGAGAGAACGTGCACTTGTAACACGGAACGATCGAGATAGGAAAACTGTCGCGAGAGAAGGAACGCTTCTTCCTCGCTTCGAGTAAGCGCAAGGAAGTCTCCAGCTAACCATTTCGCTGGTATATCCCAGTCATCAGTGTATTGGGCAGCATAACGTGTTATAGACTTACTGTGAATCTTTTCCGGGCCGTGGCGCAAGCAGAGAGAACGATGTTCCGGCCACGCTTTCTTCTGGCATAGACGCGAGCAGTATGTTACTCGCTGGCATCCGCGGCAGCGAAGTTGTTCGGGTCTTGCCATGTCCTTTTGACACTATAGAGGAATAATCAGCACTCGCAGCTCAATAACCAAAAGACCTTAGCACATACAGAACCGCAATATGCATGCCTGTGTATACAGGCGCGCCAAGCGATTTGACATAAGTCGATGAAGCCAAGAAAGAAGCTCCATTCCGAAAACGTGTCCCTTTTCGCATTGCAGTTCGGCGAGGCGTGTATGTCCTGCACGTCAAGCGTCTCACACACTGCAAGGAAAATGCGAAGAACGGGTACAGACAGCAGCGCTGGAGCTAACCGTTGACCTACGAACATAAGGATTGGAGGAGGAGTTTCCTGCTCATCCGTTACAGAGAGCCAACAGCGGATTAAATTTTGATATAGTCCGTTACGAAGCGCTCGTTTACACCACGGACAAACGAAAGGGAGGTACACAAGGAGATTGCAGCAGTGATTCAACACCGAGGCGACTCCTAGTGGATCAAGGTTGTCAACCAGCAGTGAGTTAGCAGCGATCTTGAGCGCTTTTTCGCAGACCGGAAGAAGATATATGTAAGTGCTTGGCGAATACATCCTTTCAGCTGACCCAAGGGCTTTATCACTTCTCCGAATGATAACCCATAGGAACTGGACTGAAGATCCAATGTGAAGAACAAATCGTTCGTCGCTACCATGGACACGCATGTAGCGCTGTAGGCAATCCGAATAGTGCCTCACAATATCTGAGCAGGCCGAGGTGCTCAAAATGCGTGCGAGAACACGTTCTGCAACAGCATCCGAAGGTGCCGCCTGCCACATTTTCATCAACGTGGTAGCATCCGTGCGTCCACTGTACGGCAAGTACAGGCGTGTCATGATCTCGACTAACGCTGGTGTATCGACAACGGACGTCGACATTTCCCAGGTCAAATGGGCGAAGATGGAGTATAGGACGTGACCGACGTAAAGCTTGGAACTGACGGAGAAACGAATGGGTTCATCGTCGGGGCGAAGTCTTAGGGATAGAGTCTGACGTGTCTGTACCGTGTTCATGCTGATGGGCATGCGGAGAGTATGGAACCGGTCGTCAAGCGATGAAAGGTATGTGATCCATTTCCATACGCTAGGCCATGTCTTCTTCGCCGCCTGCATGAGCGACAAAGGCAAGAGAATGTGATTGTCTAGCCTGAAGTTGTCTGCAACTCGATACAACTCTGAGTATACATGCAGCCCGTCTATCGCAAGGGCAATTTTGGCAACATTGGAGGCGGAGATGGGTCCATCCGCGACTGCCGGCGGTGAAAGATTATGCAAAGTGGAAAGGAAGCGTAGTAGGAGTGCCCCTTTAACTTGACGAGAGCGTGAAGACTCCTCGGAAGGGGATGCGAGAAAACTCAGAGCGTCAAAAAGTTCCTGCTTGTCCATCGTGTGCGACATCGATGGTAATCGAGAGCAAGCAGCCCATTGATCTCCGGTCTAGTACCACTTCATACAAGTTTATTTGACTTGATCACAAGATTGAATCAAGATACTTAGCCTGAGATTCTGAGCGTGAGGCGCAGCGAGAAGAGAAACAAAGGATTGCTGTACAAAACTCGTTGAGAATCTGCGATAGATTTGTCGTTACGCTTGTGTTAAGCGGTTAATCTAGCATTGAGGCCGCCGTTAGGCTCGGCGATCGGTCCGAGCAGACGGGACCGAGGTTCAGCCTGTCTCTACAACGTACCATACACTGAACAGCGAGCAAGATTTCCTCCATCTCGTGTGTATCTCGCGCTGCTTGCTTGGAGTGCTCTTTCTCACGTACCACAGCAGCTCTCTCTCAGCATGAGTGGGCCTTCTGCTAGTTCTTGGCAAGACAAGGATTTCCGCCCAGCTCTTCGTTTCTCATCTGCTTCATTCCTATCCCCGACGCGCCATAACGAGCCTTTGTCAGACTCGGATATCAAGGTTACCACAAATGCCCTTCATATCGCGTCCACTGCTCGCGACCAGTGTCGTGCCCGAGTTGTCGCGCTACGCGCTGCTCTTGTCGAGGCGGAAGAAGACTTAGTTCAGGTGGAGGACTATATCAGCGCTCACAAGGCTACCATGTCACCCATTCGCCGGCTACCTACAGAAGTCTTCACTCAAATTTTCCAACATTCGTTTACATCGACCGGCGATGGATACGCGTTCTCGCTCACATCCTTTCACTGCAGTCCGTGGGGTATCTCGCATGTCTGTCGTCGATGGAGGGATGTCATCATTGAATGCCCAGCGTTATGGTCATCCTTCTCCATCTGCTTTCCTCACGACACTCGGCATGCGTCTCGCTTATTACCCATTGCCCTCTCACGCACTCGGCAAATCCCCTTTCCTTCTCGGTTGAACTTCATAGCAGTTTCAATCCGGAGGCTTCACTGTCGATTTACCAATGTCTTATGGCCCAAGCCCATAGATGGCTTCGCGTTGGCTTGTATTTGGACGAGCTTCTTGTCTCGGAGCTTCCTTCGGTGCGGGGCCAGCTTGCCTTGTTGCATAGGCTCCATATCACCCGTCCGGATAATGTGGACTTCAGCTCGATTACCACTCTGTTCTCCACGTTGCCAAACTTGAAGCATGTCGAATTGCTTGGCGGGGAACTGCATATATTGGATATCCCATGGTCACAGCTTTCCGTTATCAACATCGGTGCTGGATCAGTAACACGCGAGTTTTTACCAGCTCTCGACAATGCGTGGTCATTGGAGCATTTGACGGTAGAATGCGATACTGACATTGGTCTATCAAACAAAGCAGAGGCAGCGCGTAAAGGTTACCCGCTTTTACCATCCCTCCGTTTCCTGTCCACGGACAATGCAGGCTTATCTCCTTGTTACGTCTTCCAGCATTGGAGAAGCTGGTATGCAAGAACGCGACCCGACGTATTCCAGACGACTCCCCTCCAATTTCCCCGGACCATGCTGCTGGTTATGAAGTTGGGTCGTTCCGACTTCTTCTCCCTCCGAACCCTACATATCTTTGATGGTGAAACGACGTCGAATAGCATGCTTGCAGTCATGAAAGTGGTTGCAAATCTTGAAGAGCTCGAGATCTATGTTCGTGGGCGAATGCGGGTGCAATATTTTGAACCACTGATTTCCCCGCTCACATCCCAACCATTCATCCTGCCCAAGCTTCGTCTGTTATCCTTCATTGCTGCACCTTATGGTTACATACGGGCTTTCAGAAATACTCCTACCAAGAGTGTGGAGCTGCTGGATATGGTGGAGGCAAGGCGCCCGACGTTGGAAGCCCTAAATGTTGTCTTTGATGATCCATTCGAGTTTTCGCCGGACTTGCTCCTACGATTGCGTGGCCTGGAGAGTGGTGGTTTTTCTTGGACACAGACGGCACCCGTTCACTCTGGATACAGTGATTCTTTGGGTCCCTCGGATGTAGAGCCCTGGTCGGATGATTTAGATGCTTTAGATGATGACTGGTAGTTGTACATACTTCTATGTATGTCTACACTTTATGGGTAGTTTTTAATCTTGTTTGGCTTTGCTTTCTTCCTTGACAATTGTTTCATACCTTAATTAGTTCTAGATAGTAAAAACATCCACGCACTTGCTTTAGGGATTCGAAAATCGTGTTGAACCACTATTGATGAAGTACATGTATACGGCTTCGAGTACGGACAATAGTCCGTTAATGCCGGACTGGCTACTTTCCTTAAACCAATCACCATGTCCCCTGGCCATTGTATCCTCGATGTACCAGCTGAGCATATTGCTGAGATATTTCGCCTTGCCATCGGCAACCCTAGATATCGTGGCGAAACGCGTACTGTTATCCAACTCGTCTGCCGACGCTGGAGA
This sequence comes from Mucidula mucida, assembly GCA_015501055.1. Lineage (NCBI taxonomy): Eukaryota > Fungi > Basidiomycota > Agaricomycetes > Agaricales > Physalacriaceae > Mucidula > Mucidula mucida. The sequence goes on from JADNYV010000472.1 coordinate 14,525, forward strand.
GGGATCAAGCTGAGTTCCAAGTTTTTATGGTCCAAAATCACACTTGGACTCGAAAACAAAGACAACCCAATACCCCCCGGCCGCACTATGGGTTTATTCCCGGACCCATGTTATATATCCCAATGCCTCACCAATGCGCACGGTTACCCTCTCGACATCACTATCTGCATCGACGAGATGGTGTCGCCAGAGCGCTGTGAGGACACACTTCCTACCTTGCTACAGGGAATGACACTGGTACACACGCACGCCATCCGCTGGCGCTCACTTCATTGCAAGGCGCCTCTCTGGTTTTTCGAAATGGACGGCATCAATGATATCATTAACGGCAATTTGTTTCCCCAGTTGGAGACGATGTCGCTCATCGTATACGACTCAGTAGATCCTAAGGATGACCCACTGCTCGAAGGCGCAGTATCCGAGTCTGTGCGTCATCTCCACCTTGACTGAAATTCCCTCGTTTCCACATTACCTGGAGCAACATCACGTCTTTTGTCGGCGGCTTCGGTGACCATGTACAATTCTACGAAATTCTTCCTCGCATGGTTGCTTTGAACACCCTTCACCTCACACACGTTGCGGGCCTTAGGCGATTCCAAAGCAGGGCATTACGCTTGAAACGCTGCGCCACCTATCGCTGTCGTGCTGCGCTGTAATTGCGCTATCATCCATAGCGGACAATTTGCGGATGCCAGGACTGGAAGAGTTCTCGCTATTATCCGCACAAACATATTTTCACTACTATACGATATCCTGCACGGAGGAAGCTATCACTTCCGTAATGGCCGACTCTCTCTGCCAGATGTTCGAGCGCTCCGGAGCTCATGTGACCATCCTGAATCTTAACGTGCAGCCATGGGCCTTTTTCACGCAGTTTTGTATGAATCTTGGCCTTTGCGAGTGGAGTTCTCGGAGGAGCCTCATCCGACAGAAATAACAGATTTCTTCGGAGAGCTCACCGTGGGCTCTGATCGCGAAGTATCGTTGCTTCCGAACCTGGTCGACCTAGAAAACCTCTATCACTTTTTTTCCGGCCCGAAATTGGAGAGGTTGGTCGTGTGGCGCCGGGAACAAGGAGGAATGGTCAGATTGGAAACGCTCCGTCTTCGGAGGTTTCGATTTCATGACTCAGAGTGGTTTCCTTTTCGCAAAAAGGCGTTTGATGGTTTGGCCAATTCATCTTTGGCCCTGACGCTGTGGAAGTTGAGATCCGAGGGTTTGAATGTCCAATGGTTGGACGGATACATGTTAAAGTTGTATCCCCCGTCGCGTCGTGAATTGCCTGGGGATGTCGATGTTCTGGACGATACGCGTGGGTATATTCCCGTGGCGGTAAGTTTGATGCCTCTGGGAACCAGTTCCTACTTGCTAACAACGAACGTTTTAGATGAATTGATGGAGGCACTCTTGACATTGTCATCGTATACGTGCTCTCAATTCCAAAACCAAAAGTTTTCTCATGGAAATTGTTAAGCGGACTTATCAAACCTCAAATCATTCACCGACATATTCTACGCCAGAAGTACATGTCTAGATGGTCTCAGAGCAATTTGAGGTGCGCTTCGTTTTTGAAGTCTTCACTCGTGAGTGTTGGCAGGATCATTCGCTTCCTCCAAGGGGGCTATGGCGAATTTGTGTATCCATCGTGAAGTCAGTTACTCGTTCTTTAACTCGACCCTCCAGGCATACACTATTGGTAGCCGCAAACACCACGTGTGACGTCGGCCATGGTCACCTTCCTGCTCATAGGTTAGCCCAGCTCACACTCATAAACCGTGGCGCTGATGTTTGTCCGCATGTCCTGCCGAAGTCTCTGAAAGGCGGGTCGGACCATTTACATGGCGCCAGATCTTCGGGCTGAGGATGCGCGCGTCTCTTCGTCCTCGAAAATCGGGCAGTATTTCCTGAGGCGCGTGCGATGAGTCGATGTCATTCTCATTCGAAAATGGAAACTATATAAGTAGTAAGTACAAGTAGAAACATACACGTAGATGGGGAACAATCCCACTAGTTTGCCCAAACAGCCTCATTGCTGGATAAATAAAGAATCCAAATCGAGAGAAAGGTTACATGCTTACCGGAATATACTGCTGGCGTCGTTCAACACATCAACGTCTCCTGGGATGTAACCATGATACCTTTCGTACAGGTATTCATCCATCCATTGCACATCAAGACCTGCATACCTGTACTTCCACAGCGCCCTGAGGGCGAGAGACGAGCCGGCCAGAGTATCAGATCCGGGGGCGCGGCAGTCGTCTCGGTATCTAATCCCGTGTATCTTGTCGTGTCTGAGTCGTTGAACCGCTGATTTCCCCGCTCACATCCCAACCATTTATCCTGCCCAAGCTTCGTCTGTTATCCTTCATAGAGGAGTAGTAAGGCGACGCACGGGTTCTCATATATACCCCTACAAAGAGTGTGGAGCTCTTGGATATGGCGGAGGCGAGGCGCCCGACGTTGGAAGTCTTTGATGATCCATTCGAGTTTTCGCCGGACTTGCTCCTACGATTGCGTGGCTGGAGAGTGGTGGTTTTCTTGGACACAGACAGCACCCGTTGACCCTGATACCTCTGATTCTCTGAGCTCCTCGGATCCAGAGAACTGGTTGGGAGGTCCGGATGATGGCTGGTAGTCGTACATACTTTGATGTCTGTCTATGCTTTATGGGTAGTTTTTATCTTGCTTGGCTTTGCTTTCTTCCTTGACGATTGTTTCATACATTAATTGCGGTCCTGGCCCATCGTAGCAAGGGTTCTCCCACGTTGAGAGATCTTCAACCTCTACCATAAATTTTGACCACAAGAACTTGGAACTCAGCATGGTGCGACGCCAGCTCCTGCAGACGAGTTGACAATGGCGCGCGTTTTGCCACGATATCTGGCGTCACCAATGGCAAGGAGAAATATTTCGGCCAGATGTTCATTTGGAATATCGACAATAAGCCGCTGGTCGGGGTGAGACATGATGGTGGTCGAGTCGACGCGCACTCGTGTTTGCTCGTGTCTGAGTCGGGTGTCTCACGTGGCGCGCGTCTGTCTTCAGATCGGTAGTGCCGCCTGCCTTCGTCCGCTGTCTGACGCGTCAGTTGTGTCGTGCAGCTATGAATGTGTCTCGGTACAAGCAGTTAAGTTAGGTAATGAAAAAGTAAATATCAATTTCACCGACGAATATCCGACCGCGTACTTATAATATGACCATGGGAACTACCTAATGATCTTTCGAACGAACATCATGGCCTTCCTGAAAGTATCTGGAGCTGTGATAACCAAGAATCTGTACCCATTGTTCTGAGAGGTGCAGGACTTGGTGGATGGTTGACGTGCGTTCATAGTAGATCTTCTTCATCGTGGCAGATTATCTCTAACTGACCAACAGGATGGAGAACTTTATAACAGGTAAACACGTCTTCAAATCAACGGAGACATCTACTCACACCTTACGAAGGTTATCCTAGCTGCGAATATCAGATTCGAGATGCGTTGGATGAAGTGCTGGGTCCTCAGAAAGCCGCTTTCTTCTTTGACAAGGTTTGCGATCTCCAACTGGTGAAACCATCCTTCGTTGATTCGTCTCCGGCAGTTCCTCGAAACTTTTTCACCGAATCCGATGCCCTCTTCTTTCGTTCCCTCGGTTTAAACTGCATCCGGATCGCCGTCAACTACAAACACTTCGAAGGTATATCACTCATCTCACCAACAACCAACACGGATCTGATTTGAATCATCTTAGACGACTCAAACCCGCGAGTCCTCAAAGCCGATAGCTTCAAACACCTCGACCGCGTCATCAATCTCTGCGCCAAACATTCCATCTACACCATCATCGACATGCACACCGCTCCCGGGGGTCAGAGCGGGGGCTGGCACGCCGACGGTGGGACTCACATCCCTCTTTTTTGGCGCACAAAGACTTTCAAGACCGCTTCGTCTGGCTCTGGACCGAAATCACGTCGCACTACAAGGACAACACATGGATCGCGGGGTACAACGTCTTGAATGAACCCGCCGATCCGCATCCCACCATGGCACGCCTCACAGAGCTGTATGATCGTCTATGCGTAGCGATACCAGGCGTAGACCCGAATCACATCATCTTCCTCGACGGCAACACCTTCGCCTCTGACTTTAGCCAGTTCCCTGACAATGCGCGCGAGCGATGGGGCGCAAACGTCGCTTATGCCATCCACGATTATTCGCCCTTTGGGTTTCCCAAGTCGAAGGAGGTCTATGTGGGAAGCGAGGATCAGAAGGCGCGCATGAAAGCCACGTACGTGCGAAAGCGCAGTGGATGGACGAACGGGGTTTGTGTGTGTGGAATGGCGAGTGGGGACCGGTTTATGCAAGGCGTGTGTATGACGGGGACGCCACTGACCGGATCAACGATGCGCGGTACATGGTTTTGAGAGATCAGCTGGACTTTACAGCAAGGTTTTCTTCTTCCACATCTGCCAAGCAATGCATGTACTGAGTGTTGATTTTAGGACACCCTGAGCTGGTCGATCTGGCTTTACAAAGACATCGGATTTCAGGGCATGGTGTATGTATCGCCCGATACCGCGTACATGACCCGCTTCAAAGACTTTCTCGCGAAAAAGCACCGCCTGGCTGTTGACGCGTGGGGTGCGGACGACAAGGATGTCAAACAGGTTTATGATCCCATCGTCGAACACATACGTGAAGTCGTTCCAGATGAATCGAAACGCAAGCTGTATCCACCCATCTGGAGTCTCGAAGATAGGGTAACGAGAATTTCAAGGACCATCTTGGTTGCAGAATATCTGGTGGCGGAGTGGGCGGATATCTTTCGCGGACTAGATGAGAAGGCATTGGAAGAATTGGCGAAGAGCTTTCATTTTGATAACTGTGCTAAGAGGGAGGGCTGAACGAAGTCTTAAGAAATAACGCGCCGTGAATGTATAACAATTGGAGCTTTTAGAAAAGTGCATGACTATCCATCGTAGATTCATCAGACTGGCACAGGAACAGGCTTCTCCGCCATCGCAGCTAGCCTAAAGATGTGCCGTGCCTGAGCGCCGTGTTCTTCGTCGATGTAATCAACACTAGCCGTATCTAAAACAATGTCAATCCATACATCATTCCCGGCGAAGGATCAACCACCCACGAATAGTCGAGCGATTATCAAACATCACAATCGTCTTTGGGCTCCATCTCACTCTCGCTTGGATATCGTGCGCAATGACCATATGGTTGAGCAGAAACTCTGTAATCTTCTGCCCTCCAATTCCTTCATGTCTTCAATCCCAGTGATGAACTCCCCATTGAGGAATATACTCCTCCGCCCGGTGACGGGGTGGACGCGCACTAGGGGATGAACGTTCGTGACCGGATCTTTACGAACGAGACCTCCGGCGAGCCGTGTGTGCTTGATCATGTTCGCCGACGAGTGCTTGACAAAGAGGGTGTCGATGAACGCGCGGAACTTGGGTGACAGGCGGCTGATCATCTCGAGTGAGTGATACAAACTAGACTGGGGGGACGGCATATGGACATACTCATACGCGTCATCCGCGGCAGCAAAGATGGTATCTCCACCGACTTTAGGCCCGTCCAAGAGCCCGAGCATAACATACCCCGGCGGCTGGCACTCATAGCTCACATCCTGATGCCACAGACACGACGTCGCCTTTTGCTGAAAAAACGCGTCTATCTCTTCCTTGTTCCCGTCGCGGTGTATAATATGAAACCCAGGATATCCTACCATACGATCAACCAATCGGTAGAGATCCAACAAAACGATATCACAACGCACCTTTCACACTACCCGAAACAGGCTGATAGTTCCTCTTTCCGAAATAGTCCATGAACGCCTGCTGGTATTCAGGCCCGGCGTCGATGAAATCCTGATCAGGAAACGCAACGATCTTCCGCTCGCTAACGAGCAAAGCGAGCTCGTCCTTTGCCGCGTCGGTCAAACTGGTCAGCTGCACGCCGCGAAGAACAGTCCCCATGCGAGGCGTAATTTCTTCAACAGCGGTAACCTGCGACAGAAGCGAAGGCTTGGCTTTGTCAGCCCGGAGTGCAGGATCCTCGAACTCGAAGGGTGGAAGAGGGCCAAACCAGATTGGGTCCCAAGTGGGCGCATACGCGGGGTACTTGATGTTGGGAGGAAACTTCCCGTCCTCGGATTTGTACGGGATATTGATGTCGTACGTGACGACAGGTTCAGTCTCAGAGACACGAACAGTGGTGGTCGCGGACATTGGGGTTGTGGAATATCCAGGTAATGGCGTCTTGACGTTTATACCAAGTCGAATTGCTGCGATGTAACCGAGGCGCTTTGGGCTTATGTTCAAAGTGCGCGCGATCCAATAGAGTGACGCTAAGACGCGCCGGGCAGCCTGGACAAAGTCTGAACGTTTCCTAGGCGAATGTTCTGCGCCCAAGCTATGCCCCAAAATCGTGTATTTTTGGCCACAAGACCTCTCCGCCGCCCCAAAGAAGCAGAGAGAATTTTGCGACACATGCTGATATTCAGGTTGGAAGTCGACGCGTGAACAGCTTGAGATACTTACCAATGCTCATTCAGCAGATATCTCACATAAGCCGCCTCTCATGTATATACAACTTTGATCTCATCATCAATTTTATCTATAGCTGCAATCAGATTGAACTCACTGGAATCTGGAGAATGATAAAAATCTTTTAAGTTATTCATCCGCTCTCACATCGGTAACCCGCCCTCGTAGTCGGGCTCATTATATGCCTTGGGCCCGTATACTCCCACACACATTCAACCAGACCTCCTAGGATGTCGATATTGCAAAGAAAGAATGACATGTCCACGGACACGGGAGAGCTGGACGAGGCTTGCAAATCTCTGAAATAATCGATGTCCAATACACCGAGGACTGGTCCAAGCAATGCGTATCAAAGCGAAAGGAAACCACAGTGTATCCGAAATTGGAAGGGCGGCAAGTATCCGTTCCAGGCGGCGCTAGTCATCACGCACTCCCTGATGGCCCAACCATTCCGGGCCATGAACGGCCTTTGATGCACTTGCCGCAATCCGCGATGGCACACAGCCCGCTCGTGATCGTTGACTTGCTCAGATCCCCATCCCCATCCCCCGTTTCCCTGAAACACACACACCATCGGTCAAGCACGCAGTTTTACATTCCAGCCCAACATTTATAAACAGACCAAGGCATCTCCGTGCCTCGACGACGCACCATGCCCGCCCTCAATAGTAGCACGGAAGGTAGAATCCCTGAACACGAAGAGATCCTGCTCCGTGACTCTTGGTTCCTAGCAGAGGAAAAAGAGAGTCCGACAAGGACGCGCCCCTCCGATAACTTCCAGTTCACCATCCGCCCGTTCACGAAGCGCCACAACGCCGGAGAGGAGCAGGAGGATGAAGAGGACTATAGCGAAGACCGCTTCTCGCTCGTATCCATCATGGAGCCCACGAAACGGGACCTCCCCTTCGACCTTCAGCGACTCTCCATCTTGTGGTCCCACGGGAACATATTTCGCGCGTTCCCCTCCCCACCGACGGATATCCCAGGGAGCGTCCTTCCCTCCCCATCGTCGCCACTCCTCCCAGCTGTCATAGGTCTCCACGCGCAATCCCCTTCCACATCCGCATCACCCACAACTCCCATGAACTCCTCCACGACGTGGAGTGTGCTTGAGATGTATAACACGCCCGAGTCCCCGCCGCAGATCCCCTCCGCCTCCTCGTCCGATCTGGATGTCCACACGCCTCTCCGTTTCTCCTCCCCATCGCAACTATGGCAATCACCATCACCATCAAAAAGCTTACATCCCAGTTCGACTCTGACTCTGGACAACATGATACCTCCGCTGACAATTAAGAAACGCTCAGCCTCCGTCTCGGGCCCGCGTCCCATTCGGCCGCTTCCCTCCATACCACGTCTAGAGCCGGCGAACGAGTGCTCGCCCCGTTTGCCACCACCAACCACACCGAACCCACCTACACCTGGGCACATGATACGCGGCCCACGTCCGCGGACAAAGTCCAATAACAGCGTGCGGAGCGTCACGCCTACGCCAGTAGTGGTGAAGGAGAGCGGGTCGGGCCGCCCTAGGCTTTCAACGGGTAGAGTGATACTCTGAAGGTGACACACGTGTTGGGGAACTGCTCGAGTATCATTGATTATTCGGGGCTTTGTTGTAGCGAATCGAATACCGCGGGATGGGATGGACAAGCCGGCCGGAGACCAAGTACCATAACAGGCGCAGGGGATTGTAGTGCGAGGCAAGGCGAGATGCAAGCCGGACTAGTAAAGCACACACGAGTGAGCACATGTGGAAACCGACGAAAAGATCCACATACTATATTGGAAGAAGATAGCGGAGAACGGGACAGGTTGACTCTGACGAGTATAGGCATTAGTTTATCATCATTCGCATGTGTACAATAGCGCCGCACCTTGACACTCAAAACATGCGCATTTTCGTCTTTTCTGGTTTCAATCGAGAAATAAATACCACCTGTGATGCGCATCAAGCACAATTCTTGATTGAAGCGGAATGATGTACCTGGTAAACGCCACGGATCCTTTGCACGCAGCATCAGAGCAAACAAGGGGAAGTGATTCATGAACGCGAGCTGCATCTCCAAGCACGCTTGTAGCAGAATGATTGCTAACCGCATCTACAACGCTCCGTCAATCTCGCATACGAGTGGTCGTCGGAGCACGTACCAGAGCAAAGAGTGAGTAATACGCCAATACTGTCGGAAATAGAAACGCGACGAGTGTGAAGAGAATCGTTCCGAACAAGAGCTGGTCAAGATCGTACTCCCAGGTATCGGTTCGGTTCCGCAGTACATTGTATCGTTTGCCTATAAACGTTTGTTGATAAGTACGCGCGTGTATCCAGGGGGAAAGGAAGTACCTCTAAAAAGATTCCACAAGGACCCAGCCGTGCCAAGAAACCGTGCATACACGAAATTGGATACAAAGTAACAAACGTAGATGTGCATCGTGAGGATGGCCAGTAGGTCCGAGGACAGCGATATGGTGATTGTTGCACCCGCAGAACTCGCTATGCCAACTGCATAGATGAGATTCGAGATGTAAGGTGAACACCAAAATAGTGCGCCTACATAACCCGTCAAATCGCCAGCAAAAGGACAAATACGGGGAACTCACCGCCCCATAGAGAGATTAAGTCTATAAAAGTCTGCGAGTAGAATCGACTAAGCTCGGTGTTGAGTTTGAGGCCAGCCGGCCAGGAGTCAAGCCATAATAGGACCCATTGCATCCAGTGGACAAGAACGACCTAGAAACATATGCGTTGTTATACTTCAAGAAGGCGGAGGAAAATACCTTAACAGAGTAATTAAGGCGCCCTGCTAGGACAACATTATTCTCGCACAGAAAAGTGCCAATGGCCGAACCGATGGTAATATCATTGAGGAGGAGCCAAATCACGTTGAAGAAACTAGAATGTGGTTAGAGTCATACCTATAATTGGGAGAAAACGACTAACTTGGTGTAGCGAGCAGAAAACGCGGGCGTGGAGGTGAGACCGCGTTGACGAAGCGGTTCAACTTCGGTGGCGAAAAAGTCGGCTTGTTCTGCGCGCACATCAATCTGTTGCACTGTGATCATTAGATTGGGAGTTTGTCGTTGCTGTAAGCCAAGACCTACGTGTAGCCGATATGTTCTTCAAGTCGAATATGGGACAATTCCCAATAAGATACAAGACCTTAGAGGTGGCGCATAGTGCAGGCGAGATATAGGTCCACGACGCGTCGAATGTAGTCCACAAAAAATCAGTCCTAAAGAGAAGACTTGCGGGATGAAGGTGTTCTTGGACGAGGAGGTCAAGGGTTTGAGCTGCATTGAACTGTAGCTGTTAGCGGATATCATTCATGCAATAGGATAAAGTACCTGATGTAGAATCGTGTCGCTCATACCTACTGGTGGATCCGACGGTGGAAGGGTAAACAAGTCTGGGTCAAATCTCCCGGCACCTTGCGGCGTCTCTGGGATGGTGCTGCCCATCGCGTAGAATCGTAGGGAGTTGGGAGAATGGCGAGAATAATATATGATGCTGCATGGCCTGTATGGTGATTAACGGACGCATACATGCGGGTTTTTAGTACGCACTCTTTCAGGGCAAATTGAAAAGCAGGTCTCGCGCCCTTGGTGGTGATGCTGAATTCGCCTAGCACGATGGGCGGACCGCCACAAGCTGGAACCAGCGCAGAGTATTGGGGCGACGAAGAGAGGTAGTCGAGAGCCTTTTCAGCCTCGGCAGACTACGAAACTTATCGATGGGCAACCCAGTCAAGACAAAACACGTACTGTCGATACCCGAATATTACCCACGACGCATACGGACGGCCGCGTCCATCCATAGCAGAATCCAGCGTCGTCGTCGACGTCGGACGGCCAAAAGACAGTCGTTGGCAACATCTTATAGCGTGCACATCATGGTACGGAAGCAAGCCGCCAGCGCCGTAATGGAGAGCAAAAACGGCCACGTGATAGGCACCGCTCGTTGACCAGCTACCTCGTCCTTGCCGCTCTTTCTCGTCTCTGCCCGCCATGGATACCTCCTACTCTGCGCAGACCTCGCTGCCGCCCCGAAGACCCGACCTCAAACGCAAGCTCGTCGTAGTAGGAGATGGTGCGGCCTAATCTCGTATTTGGCTGGTCAAAGCTTACCCCATGGAAGGTGGTTGTGGAAAGACCTGTCTTCTCATCGTCTACGCGGAGAACCGCTTCCCAGAGGTGCGTTCCGTGACCTCCTCGTCGATGCCTCTAATGACGTTTATAGGCATACATACCAACGGTGTTCGAGAACTATGTTACCCAAGTGCACTTTGACGGCAAGGAGATCGAGCTCGCGCTCTGGGATACGGCCGGGCAAGAAGAATACGACCGTCTCAGGCCACTCAGCTATCCCGAAAGCAACGTCATCCTCATCGTCTTCTCCATCGATTTTCCGACAAGTCTGGAGAACGTACAGGACAAAGTACGTTGTATACCCTCCCGCGATAATCCCACCTGACCGTTTGCAGTGGTATCCAGAAGTCGCCCACTTTTGCGAGGGCACTCCGCTCATTCTCGTCGCGACAAAGACAGATCTCCGCCGCGATGAGCAGACAATACGCATGCTCAGCGCCCAGGGCCAGACGCCCGTAACCCCAGAGCAGGGCGGCGCCGTCGCCAAAGACATTGGCGCGAGATACATCGAATGTTCCGCCAAAACAGGCACTGGCGTGCACGAGGTCTTCCATCTGGCGCTCAAGGAGAGCATGAAAGGCCGATGGGGCAAACTTGTACGCGAACGAAAATGTGTTATAACATAGACCGAACTCTACTCTGTATAGGCTGGCACTGTATATACTGATCTGCACTTATTTATGGCTTTTTCAATCCAAGGACTATTGCAGTTGTGTACTTATTGTTTCACCAAGCTACGTTTATTGACAATTGCCCACAAAAATTGCGTGGACGAGTGGACATGCAAATCCTTGATCCAATGCAGTACCTGGATCACCGGGTCTCTTGGTTCGTGTAATGACTCCAAGGATACGTGTTGGGTCAAGGCAAGTTCGGCGTTTACTGGATGAGTAGTACTAGTAGTATTCTGCGCGTCGTGATGGAGAAGGAAGCCACCGGGCCGGTGATCGCCAACTCACCTCTTCATACTTATTCTCCTCGACATTTATACGGGACAGAGACGAAAGTAAGCCGTAAAATTTGACAAGAGGTCTAGGTCGATAACGCCGCTTAATACAGGTTGATCTTGATCACCACCATGGCGCCAACAATCGGCAATATTCTTAACGAACTCTTGGTGCAATCCCATATGATCAGGAT
>JADNYV010000473.1:0-26312 GCA_015501055.1 Mucidula mucida
TATGGCATTCATAACACCGCCTAACACATGGATGACATCATACATGCCGATACCTCATGGACTCCCTATTGTATACACACCACCGACACTCGTAGCACACATGGTCGTTTCAGTATTATTACTTACATGCAGTTACCACTCGTATTTAATGGTTTCACGGACTAGTAGCATACAACACTGGGTCAAGGGCGTGGAGCATCCCTAGTGGAAACACGTATGGACAAGGAGTTCAAACACAGACTTACTAGTATATAAGCAGTAGTGTAGTATCATTGTACTTTAGTTCCGATCTCGTTTATACACCTGGCCTAGCCTAGTCTTACGAACGCGAACGTTTCTTTTAGTTCTTGCTGTGGTACCTGGTTGAGTCTCGTGGCTTAGTCAGTCGCTAACAGAAGATCGGAACTACTTTCTACCACCTACACACTCCCTGATCGTCGATCAGCACTTGCTGTTTGATATCGCACATTCCCCATCCCTTTCCTGTTTACAGATCGACGGATTCCTAATCCAGCGCACGTCCGCATACGTGTGTATTGGTCCCAGTAGCGCGGCTAACAGTTAGAGATAACTGCCTGGGTGCTGGAAGTAGCCGCTCTCACGAGAACGAACTTTTGGCAGTTGCACTTCAGTGGGCGCTGTTTACGGGTCAACCCCCGTTCCCAGGAAAACTTCGGCTTACCTCACACCAGAGGGACGTGGCTGGGCAATTGGAACTTGTGACGAGCTCTTGGGCTCCGTAGATACGTAGTCAGTAGTCGGTAAATAGTGTAGACAGTTACGATACCTACCTACTTTACTTACCTTACGATACACACCATCATTCCCCACCCTACCAAGTCCTGGATTCTATCTCAGATCTAGGCGATCCTCCTTATTCATCCAAACCTCTATTCCCTCACCCGTTTCATCAAAATCCGCATCTCCCATATCCCCACTTTCACCCTTTCACTCTCCGATCCTATCACCCCGATTCATCATGTCCAACGAAGCACCCGAAACCGCTCCTCACACACCTGCTCATCACGCCGATGTTGAAACCAAAGGCCGATCCCTTGTCAATAAGCCTTACGACTATGACGGGACAAGTCCAAGTACAAGAGCTGGTGGCGATCAATGTTCACATACATCCGTGACAAGAAGAACAACCTCACATCTGACTCCGAAAGGATGATGTTGTTCTCTCCTATATCCGAGGAGATCACATAGATGCATGGGTCCAGAACTACTCGGACCAGAACTTCGACGAGGAAGAAGAGGAATGGACAGTCTCTTGGACGGAGTTCAAGGAAGACTTGAAGGAGCGATTTGTGGATTCCAACCTCGCGCGAGACGCGCAAGACCAGATCAAGCGGTTGCGCCAGGGGCAAGACACCGCTCAAGATTTCTTCCAGAAGTTCGAGGTCCTGCTCACTCAGGCAGGATACTCAAGGATGACGCATTTGTCGTGCGACTTCTCGAGACCAATGTCAACGAGAAGATCATCGACCAGATCTATGGCAGCCGAGACGGGTTGCCAGAGAAGTACAAGGATTGGAAGGCACAGATCATTCAGATCGATCAGCTGTGGAGAAGGCGGGCGGCGAGCAAGAGGTCCGGCATGCAGTCCCGGCCCAAGCTCCGCAGGCGGCTACATCGAGAGCAATCCTACGAACCCACCCCGACGCCGATCACACGACGAGATGCCACCGGTGTTACCTATGGAGGAGCCGGCAGGCCGATGGACATCGACAATGCACGTCGAAGAGGACTTTGCTTCAGCTGTGGCGAACACGGCCACGTCAGCAGGTTCTGTCCGAAGAAGGGTCGACCCCAGACGATTCGGGGTTTATGGACCGAGATGAATGACGAGGAGAAGAAGAAGCTGGCCGAAGAGTTGGGTTTTGCGAAGCTCCCGCAGTAGACGCAGTCCTGCCGGAGCAGTCATCAAGGAAAGGGTCGTCAGATGCAGATCTATTTACAGTACGGGTACTGAAACATCTAAAATATCATCGACGACTTTACCACCAAAACCTGCGAAAGAAAGATTTGAGCCAAATACGCCCGAGTGGATCGCACAACGGCTAAGAGAGGATGACGTGTCGAGAGCAGTGGGAATTTTGAGAGCATGGATGCCGGAGCGGAGAGAGAGAGAAGCGACGGAGGAGAAGGTGATGGCGATCAGAGCGTTGACAAAGGAAGCTGCGGTGGAAGTTGTGACGGAGTTGAAAAAGTCGAGGAAGTACATCCGGGGAACAAAGGGGCAGGACATGAAACTCCGAGTAACCATAGAGAGCGTACACACAGGCTCTGAATGGGAAACGAGTGCCCTTCTTGACAGTGGAGCAACGGGTTCTTGTGTCAATAAAGAATTCGTCGAGAAGAACGGACTCCCGATCAAGGAGTTACCGGTCAAGCTCCCTGTCTACAATGCGGATGGAACCCTAAACGAGGGAGGAGCAATCGAAGGTTTTGTGGAGGTCCGGATGAAGATTGGAGATCACGCCGAAAAGATTGAGTTGGCCGTCACCAATCTCGGCAAAACAAGTATCTTTTTGGGGCTAGATTGGTACGATATCACAACCCCACGATCAACTGGACGGAATCCACGTTGACTTTTGATCGATGCCCAGACCGTTGCGGCTATCTACCCGAGTAGACTCGCCGGAAGATGAAGGAGAAGACGTAGAAGAGAAGTTGGAAGAGGGAGAGCGTTTTTCTGGATGGACTGGGACAACTATCGCAAAAGCGGTGAAAAGCTGAGATCACAACAGCCTTCATCTGCTGCTGCACCTTACATCGAGGAATTTTCCGATGTATTCAGCAAGGCGGACTTTGATAAGTTACCGGAGCGAAGACCCTGGGATCACGCGATAGAACTTATGCCTGGTTCCAAACCGGTTGACTGCAAGGTCTATCCCTTAGTCCATCGAGCAGAAGGCATTAGACGAGTTCTTGGAGGAAAACATACGCACGGGACGCATACGCCATCAATCTCACCATGGCGTCACCATTCTTCTTTGTCAAGAAGAAGGACGGAAGCCTTCGGCCAGTGCAGGATTATCGGAAGTTGAACGACATGACATCAAGAACCGATACCCTTGCGTTGATTCAGGAGCTTATGACAAGTGAAGGGAGCAAAGGTTTTCACAAAGATGGATGTCCGATGGGGTTACAATAACATCGGATCAAAGACGGTGATGAGTGGAAAGCGGCGTTTAGAACAAACGAGGCTGTTCGAGCCATTAGTAATGTTTTCGGACTCACAAACTCGCCGGCAAGTTCAATCGTTCATGAATCACATCTTGAAGGAGTTGATTGACGGCGGACATGTTATAGTTTACTGATGATATACTTATCTTTAGAACACTCTCGAGGAGCATAGACAGATTGTACGAAAGGTATTGGAGATATTACGAGTAAATAAGTTGTATTTAAAACCGAGAAATGTAGTTTTGAGCACAGACTGTAGATTACTTAGGAGTTATTGTTGGAGGAGGAGAAGTGAAGATGGATCCGGCAAAAGTGGCCGTAGTGAAGGAATGGAAGGAGCCGACGAAGAAGAAGGAAGTGCAGTCATTCTGGGTTCTGCAACTTCTACCGACGTTTCATTCGGGGATTTGCGGGGGTAGCAAAGCCGTTGACATCGCTACCGGGAAGGGCGAATGGGTTTGGGGAAGGAGCAGCATGAGGTTTGAGGAGTTGAAACGGAGGATGAGGAAGAACCGTTCTGATCGTACCACGCGACAACGGCAAGTTTGAGTCGAGGCGGATTCCTCGAACTATGCAACGGGGCTGTTCTATCCAGTTTGTCGAAGGCAAATGGAGACCAGTGGCTTTCCGATCTCGGCGCTGAATGAAGTGGACGCAATAGAGATCTACGACAAAGAGATGATGGCTATCATGGACTCAATTGATGACTGGAGGCAGTATCTTCTAGGAGCAAGGAGACGGTGGAGGTTTTTACCGATATCAAAACCTCCAGTATTCCGGAAGCACAGAAGTTGAACGGAGGCAGGCGGATGGGTTACGGAGTTGGCGAGTATGACATACAGATGATTCACAAGCGGCAAGACGATGGGGAAAGCTGATGCCTTGTCAAGGATGACAGGCCTTGAGAAGGGGGAAAAAGATAACGAAAACATTGTTTTGCTAAAACCGGAGTTTTTTATATCACAAATTCAATTTTCTTTACATACAGTAGCTACACCGGAGGACGAATTACTTAACAAATCAAACAAAGAAAGGAAACAAGACAGATACGTACAAAAAGCATTAGAAAACAAAGAAAAAGGATGGGAAGAGAAGGAAAATGGACTTATTATATGGAAAGATCGTATTTACATACCGAAGGACAAGGAATTGCGGGGAAAGTTATTGGAATGCATCATGATGCACAGCTTGCAGGGCATCCGGACGTACAAGACTCTCGAGTTGATCACACGCACCTATTGGTGGCCAGGAATCAGCCGAGACGTCCGGAATACGTGAAGGGTGTCAAAAATGCCCAGTTACAAAGTCACATCGCACAAACCGGCTGCACCCTCCATCCTATTAAGTACCAAGCGACCATGGGAGTAGTAGGGACGGACATGATTGGAGATGCGGAATCAGAGAACAACGCATCAGCACGTTTGTGGACCATTTACCAAGCGATTACGTATCATACCGACACACACCACTCTGACGTCAGAAGGCATGGCCCGCATTTACCGTGATCGCATTTTCCCCATACATGGGATGCCACGACAGATGATACATGATCGCGGTCCACAATACCACTCGCGTTTCATGAAGGAATTGTACCGGTTGTTGGGCATACAGGGAAACTTTACAACGGCGTATCATCCACAGGCAAATGGGCAGACGGAACGGCTGAACCAAGAGATAGAACATTTCTTACGGTTATTTGTCAACTATCATCAGAACGACTGGCATGAATGGCTACCCTCTGCTGAATTTGTTTACAACGATCGAGTTCACTCGGCGACCAAAGTCACTCCGTTCTTCGCAGACATGGGCAGACATCCCTACAAAGGCACCGCTCCGAAAACGGCATCGAGAAATGAGACTGCGCAGGAGTTTGCCGACGGCATGAGGAAGACATGGGATGAAGTGGGGTCAGCATTGAAGATGGCAAAAGAGGACATGAAACGGTTTTATGACAGGAAGCGAGCAGAGGCAGTAGAGTACAAGGAAGGCGACAAAGTATGGCTGGAAGGGACGAATCTCAGCACGGATCGACCAATGAAGAAGCTCGATGACAAACGATTCGGGCCGTTCAAGTGATCAAGAAAGTCGGGACGAGCTCTTACAAGCTCCAGATTCCTCACACGTGGAAAAGCATTCATCCCGTGTTCAATGAGGCCCTGCTGACGCCTTACCACGAGCCGCAATTTCCGACGCAACCCCGAGACACGTGTCCACCACCTGTGCTGGAAGGAGCCGAACCGGAATGGGAGGTTGAGAAAGTGGTTAATTCCCGAAAGTACCGCGGGGGTCTTCAATACAAGGTTCACTGGAAGGGTTATGGCACACACGAGCAGACATGGGAACCGGCATGCAATCTCAAAAATGCCGACGAAGCTATCAGCGATTTCCACCAACAATATCCGAACAAGCCGAAGCCACCCGCGCTTGCTCGCATTGAAGTCCCCATGTCGCAATTTCCATCACATCTATTCCGACCCATGCCACCGCCTGACACCGAACCTCTTGACGTCACGCTACCCTCTGCGGCCCTCATGGAGCAAATCTGGCGCAGAATGGAACTTGCGCCTTAAGGAGGGGGTGATGTTATGAATGGCCATATTTTCACACTTTCACATCTTATCATATCTTATCGGGGGCCTTGTCTTATCAACCAACGGACTGTTTCATCATCTGTTTCGTCACCGATCATACTCCTGTTCATTATCGAAGCCGTACTCATGTTGGACACACGCCTAACACATGGATGACATCATACATGCCGACACCTCATGGATTCCCCATTGTATACACACCACCGACACTCGTAGCACACATGGTTGTTTCAGTATTATTACTTACATGCAGTTACCACTCGTATTTAATGGTTTCACGGACTAGTAGCATACAACACTGGGTCAAGGGCGTGGAGTTATCCCCAGCGGAAACACGTATGAACAAGGAGTCCCAAACACAGGCTTACTAGTATATAAGCAGTAGTGTAGTATCATTGTACTTTAGTTCCGATCTCGTTTATACACCTGGCCTAGCCTAGTCTTACGAACGCGAACGTTTTCTTTTTTAGTTTCTTGCTGTGGTACCTGGTTGAGTCTCGTGGCTTAGTCAGTCGCTAACAGGAAGAGGGACTCAGCCGCATGTTTAAGCAAGGGAAAGTTGGACACTTTGGAGTCCTTGTCGCCGGTCTTGATTGCATTCTCGGTTACCCGCTCAACATCCTTCAGCGCATCCGCGCGGTATGTCGAGAATTGAGGGCAACACACAAATGTGTGATGCATGTCCTCGATTGCGATGCAACCAAAGCGACACAGATTTGACGCTAGATAGCTACAAGAATGCATTGTTTCGGCATTCGGCAGTTGACCCGATCTTGCGTACAGCTGTACCGCCGCCGAGTATGCTGAAACTGCGTGAGTGTATGGAAAGGAAGGAGGAGGACGCTTATCGTATAGCCAAGTGGCCATCCGATGCTTGTGTCCATATCCGAACTCGCGGGACGTTCGACGAGCGAAGACGGAGGTGAGATAAGTTTTGATGTCAGACTCGATCCAGCCATGATCATCAGAGAAGAACGTGTAGTCGTTCATGAAGAAGGTTGGTTCGGGAGCGATAGGGAGCCGAGTTGAAACAGCATGAGAGCCAGATGCGTAGTGATCAGCCTCATCGTTGAGGCGCGACTCTATAGAATCTCCACCAGTATGAGCTTTAGTATACTCAAGATGCATATGCCGGTTTCGTTGCAGAATAGACAATAGCCACCGATAGTATGAGCGCCCAGGTAAGTTTCGGAGACGCGGTTGTATATCTACAACCGTCTGAGAGTCGTCAACAAGTCGAACCGAGTTCATGTGATCTGTAAGTAGTCGATGACGGCCCATGTTGTCTATGTCGGTAGCTATCAGCGAGTCCATGATCTGAGCGAATACCTCTGCATGCAGGATCGACTTAGCGGTACCAGCGACGCGCATGACAAGAGTCCGAGGTCCTGTAACCGCCGCAATGAGAGTTTTTGGGTCAAGAAGTCCCGCTGATGCCGGACTTGCTGATCCGTCAGATGCCCACATCGTGACATCACTCTCTTGAGACTTGACCTTCGACGCCGACATCTGCGAAGTCGCCGCGAGCCAGCGGATCCAGCTTTCAGCCGCTACACGACGTTCCTCCCGAGGCCTCACCAAATCCTCTGATCCGATATAGAACCATGACAGCGGGACATTTTCGAAGACGTCGACCATCCTCTGCCAGGCCACGGATGCACCAAGATCAGTCGCACGATGAGTAGGGAACGGTGGGTCTGTGCGTGGAGAGAAGGTGCGAGCATTCCATTCACCAGCATGACGGAGTAAACTCACCCCCTTTTTTCGCAGAGACAACCAAACACGTCCGTGCGGTACGTCCTTCCCGTGTGCACGACATACTGCCGACACATGCGTCAAACTCATATCTCCACGCAGGACATGACTCTGGTCCGTCGACCGCAGGCCCAACTTGACGCCGGAACTTCCCATCGCCTGTTGGGCTGAGATCCAGGCCATTGGAAGACGCCCACGATAACGCGAGAACCCACGACTAAGCCCGGCACCGTCAAGTGGACTGGCGCAGCCGTTAATCGAGCACTGCCAGTCAGCAAGGGTAATCCGCGCCATTTTGCGATAGGCAGGTACGTGGTGATTTAAATCACGCACCAGCCCTTCAACAGCCAACGAGGCGTTTACATTAGCGATTGACGGGAATTCGAAGCCGTGCGCCGTAATAGGCAAGGTGAGTAGCTTCGAAGATGGGCGGTATGGGAAGCCTAGCAGCTCATGCGTCTTCAGGGCGATAAGCGAGTCGAGCCGTTCAGCATCGGCCTGAGAGATTGGTTGCAAAGCGAGAAGAGCGCGCGCGCGAGACAAGACATTCTGGACAAGTATCTTGCGTATCAGCGTTATTGGTGTACGCAGAGCGAATTTAGGCATCTTAAACTCGTCAATAAAGCATTTCAGTTCGTTAAAGCGTGCAGTGGGATCGTCAACCTTAGCGCGCAGAAATTCGAGCTCGTCCTTGACCACCGGCACAGCGTGAAGAGTTATCGTCATCGGGCTAACACTGGCTCGGTTCGTGATGGAGGGCATATAAATTGTGTCGGGTATCTCGCGTCGTAGTCCCAGCGCGTAAGCTTCAGTTTTCTTCCATTGAGTAAGCCATCCGTATGCAAACTGAAAGCGCTCCATAGCCAGGGTGAAGTACATGAGGCCAGCTTCGTCGCGCGCAAAGAGGTAGGAGTCGTCCATCGCTTCAGCCATCAATATTCTGAGCTCAGTTTCATCATTAGGAAGATGCAAATCACCGCGTTCTGCATTCGAAGATCGTAGAAGGAGACTGCCCTCACTGTCAGTAGCCAAATCAGAGAGCCAGCGATGTCCAAGACTAGTCGTCAGCGTCGACTTGAGCGGAGAAAGAGGACCACCCTGTTTAGTTACCCCAGAGATGAATATTGGGTCAGTCATGCCGTGTGCCGTCCGTATCGAGCATTTAACATTGTCCTGAGCAGCACGGTCGAGTTCAATAATCGAGGCGGGCAATCCGTAGGCAGTGATAGCATCGTGGAATCCCTGAGGCGCGAGGTAGTCGAAGCCCTTCATCTGGTCGCGCTTGAGACACCAGACTTCGGTTTTGTGACGTTGAGCCCAAGTCTTAATGCCCGAGAGGAAGCTAATGAGATCTCTTGCCTGTACACCCTGCTGTGTCGCGACTTGCGTCTCCGGGATGATACTGAGTCGAGCAACATAGGGAGTTAGGCAGTAGTTTAGCCAGGTCATCGGTGAGTTCGCGAGAAAATTTGATATCTGCAACCCACGATAATTGGACAGGTCGGTGCGAAGGCCTCGCTTGTACAACGCTGTTGCCCACACGTCCTTGATATTACCGGGAAAACGCGCCGTTTCAACGATGTAGTCGTGGAGAGTAATGATTAGTGCTAGAGTTCGGTCATTCAGCGCTTTCACACACCATTTTTCCCAACCGTCTGGACCAGGGGAGGGCCGAGCGTTTCCTTTACGAAGCATTGCACGATATTCCAGGACGGACACGCGACGGGGCCATTGGAACGGATCCCCGTCAACGTGTTCGTCGCTTCAAGGCGCGTTTCCGGGGACGGACCAAGGCAGATATCGTCCTGGACCTGAAGCAAATCGAAGTCGACGTCTCAGCGCTCTTTTTGCGGTTTGTCGTACGTTGAGATGCTGCGAGTCTGGCAAATGATTGAACCGGTTCTTAGATGAAGGCTCTTGTTCGTACAGAGGTTACCGCGACGAACGCATTCAGTCTAACGAAACAATCATGCGATGAGATCTATCTACGCTTGGACTCTATTGAGCACCACTTGAAGCAGCAGGCGTCTCCCAAGGCCTGTTTCCTTGAAGAGAAAACGTTGACAGCGATAAAGGGCTCTCATGCGACATTCGCAGTAAGCTCGTATGCTTTAACTTCAAATTCAGCACTAACGCGGGCATGTTAAGGACTCGCATCAATCATCAATCAACTGATCCTCCTCTTGAAGAACGTACTCGGAGATTTCTCGCCAACAGTGTTTTGGCAGCAGAAAGGTGATGATTAGGAAAGTGACGAAGAAGGAACATGCCATCGATGAACAGGAAACTCACCACCGAGATGCCTCAGCGTTGCGTTGTATCTGATCAAGGAAGTCCGTCAGACGGCGACGCAAAACGTTGGGGACAGGCAGACTCTTGTTTTGGAATTTTGGATGCGGGCTACACAAGTCGGCATTTCTTGACGATATTGAGCAGGGGGGCAGCAGGACTGTGACGAAGAGTACTATTTCTTGGGCATTCATCGCTTATGAATGTTCTGTAACCGAATTTCCGGTGTTGCCAGCCGAGTCGATGATTAGGCTCCAGGTGTAACTTGCGAGACAGTAGACTAGTTTTGGACTTCAAGTAGCCTGAATTACAATCATATGGTTTTCAAACATTTAGGATCGGTACGGTAGTTTGATGGGTCATGCTCATAGGTGCTAGGTAATGCAGAAAGTGACAGAAAAGGGCGGGATGGGGGCGACGATCTGCTGCGCCACATCACGTACCGGTGTCGGAACAGTTACTCTTATAGGTTTCACAATCAGGGCTTGGTATCGATACTGTTACTGATAACTCCCGGACTCCCGGAGGTATCAGGTCTGGCGGCAGGAGACTCGAGAGGTAGTGGCGGCTAAAAAGAACCGCCGGCATAAACTAGTGCTCCCTGCAAGGCTCGAACTTGCGACCTCCAGATTAGATGAGCAACGCTCACTCATACGTATGAGACTGGCGCTCTAGCCAACTGAGCCAAGGAAGCGATATTTCGCAGTGCTCGGCAATCCCCTTGACCGTTCGGTAAAGCATGGGTACGAAATACGATGGCATTTCAAAACGAATATTCGACTTCTCCCTATGTAATGGTGATTATCATAAACTAAACATAAACACCTCGTGTTGTCTCTCCCAAGTTAGGCATATAGAGTTCATTTGATATTTCATAGTACGAAAGTCACATGTGGCGTAACTATTAACTTACTTGCATCGCGTGCTAAGGGCTTCTTAGGTACTGCATCGGAAATGGAGATTCGTCCATTGAAGAGTCATATAAACAGTCCCGGCAGACTGCAAACACTGAGTGAGTGCCATATCCTGCGAAGCCCGGATACTCCAATTTGTTCAAAGGTTGGTGACAATGGTCTCCTTGTTGTCCGGCAGGGGATCCCGCGTAAGAAAGATAGACCAAGTAAGTATCAATATCGTATGATCCTAACATCCGTGTCACGTCGCCATGTCTAGCGCAATTTTCATGAGGCCAATTGACGTCCAGGAGGTTATGGTCTATATTGCAAGCGAACCGGATGTGATGAATTGAAGACGATCTCTCAGAGGTCGGCCCCAGTGAAGACTACAAGCGGTGTCAAGACTTCGATTGTCGCTCGAATACCCATCAGGATATGGAGAAGTTGGATATAGGAACGGGCGACCCTCACTGATGTTCCATGCAGAGTACCCTCACATCTCCCGCATGCGTTGCAACGACATACTTATATCCGCAGCGGAATGAAAACGCTCTTTGATGAGCTCGGAGCCATACTCGATACGGAGTGCATTCCATATTCTGACAACAACCATCCCAGCCTCCACCCGCTCGCGGCCCCCCACAATCATCCTGTCCGCAGAATCAAAACAACTCGCCATATATGCACACTCACCGGAGAAACATACGACGTTACGACAGACATTTCCTCCCGCATGACTTCCCGAATCCTATAGATGTAGCCCCCCGACGGCCATATAGATTCCTCTCGTCTTTGCGCCATCTCCATACCCGATAGACGTTCGTCGTCGCATAGATCTCGGTCCACCAACGACCCCGCTCCGAGGTTGAATATCAATAAATCAGCTAGACTGTGCTTTTCGAAAACTTAAATATGGTATGGGACGATGGAGCTACATAAACGTGTAAGTATTCGTTAGTAAGAACATGGGCCTACCAAAGCCAGCCTTTATTTGACTCTGTGCAGTCCATCAAATTTGACATCGATTATATGATGGAAGATGCCAACGTTCTGCCTAGAAAGCCCGCGCTCGACCGTGCTCCATGGCCACCGTTTATCGTCGCGTCCGCCACGAGCGCAATCGCCCAGGGGTCAAATATCGATGGAGAACTTGTACTTGGTCTCCTTCACAAATACTGCCGTCCACCACGTACTGTCGTAGGGAACATATTCCTCTCCCTCTACCACCCTAGCCAAATCACAACTGTCAACTCTAAGCGAAAACGATTCACAGCTCACCTTATCGTCCACTTTGAGATTCGAATGACCATATCCTAGATTCCATATTCTTGAAAGAGATGCACGTAAACAGTCCAGCGTGGTAGGGCTGCAAGTGATGGTTGATCAAAGTACGCACCGCACGTAACCTCTATGTCCAGGCCGATCTGAACGCTCTGGGGTATGGAATTGTTGTAGTCGTGATGCCATTGTTCTTCGTAAACGTGGTAGCGCAGACGACCGGAAAGGTGACAAGTTGGAAGACCGCTTAATTGGAACCTTTTCGTCGATGTACTGTAAGGCCGGAGAATCCGCGAAGCTGAATGAATTCCCGCCTGCAAAGTCGGGGAGGTTCAACGTTCTTCGCGGACGGTTATCGTCACGCCAATCGCGATCACTAACGGGCACGTTCATAATATCGAACATACCATCAAGAGCAGCCATGGTGACATGGTGAAAGTAGAAAAACGTACATCAGGTGGTTATGGCAGTCGTGCTTGGTGTCTTTCGTAAACGTGGTAGGGCGGTGTTGTTGGTGGCCCTAGTCGAGACCGTATAATGATTCCAGTGACGACTATGGGGCTGCCACTTCCCCGCGGTAACGTTCAGTCGCTCCAATTCCTACCGGTAGATATCAGGGAGAATGGGCGACTTATTCGCGGCGCCGAGAATACACCCAGCAGCACCAGCACCTTCGAGGTACGAAGAGTAGACTGGGACTTGAATACAACTCGAGCTTGTGCCTATGACCCTGTAGATTCCTCGCCATCTGACATTGGATGAAGTTTCGCGGAGATTTCGTCTGTTGTCTCTTGCACGATCTCGACCCAGCGCTGAAGTTCGATATCATGATTTTGGCGTCGATGCTTGCCTAACGCTGCTCATGGGAATAATCCGAAATAATCGAAAGACGCTGAAGCAACATTTAACTGCAGTCATAGGCTGGCAAACAAAGGCCATGACGAGCGAGAGTCCACGGGGAAGGAGAATGCTGACGCAGGCGGTTCAAGATGGCACGCGAGGATGGGACAATAAACTGATATTTGCATGGGAGGTAGTATACATGACCTGAACTACGTACAACCTATGAATGAGGTGAGCGAGGGAACAACATACAGCTCAGGAGAAGGAAAAAGAGTAGTGGTCTCAGCCTCGCCTTACATTCTCCAACCACGCCCAACCATCTGGCTCTCGAAGAGAAAGCCTCGATACCCAACGACAGTGGGACTCTTGCGAGCGGGGCGTGTTCCTTTACCAGGATTATCTTCATCGACCACGAAAAGAAAAGGAAAAAAAGAAAAATGGATTGAACTACTTACATTACAGGAGGAAAACACGGTGGTAGGATATGTAGAGCCACTCCAGGTGATCATGCGTCCTTGCCCCTCGACCAGTGGGAGGAACGTCAGCAAAGATTGTTTTTGAGAGCCCGCGTCCATCTCCGACGTTTGTCTGGACCACCCCGCCTGCAAAGTCGCCGAGGCGGCGGAAGGATGGTAATTTGGACGTCGTGGATTTTATAAAGAAGAAAATAATTTTTGGTCAAGGTTCTATATAGGGAGAAGTTCAGACTCCGCTTAGAGTTCCGTTTTGGGCAGACGATCGAGCCGCGTCTTTTTCCGAAAACGCTGTCGGTAAGTCTATAATATGAGCTGCTCGTCGTGGCTGACAGCGCGTCAAGTAGGGAATGGCGACTGCAACGCACGTCGTGGCGTCGAGCAGTTCGCCTACGGCATCACCCTTTGCGAAACTACTGCGCCGGTCGCGCTTTGCTGCATTCGACCCCAACATCCGACAGACATATTCCGCGCCAAAAGCTCATGCCCACCGCGGCGACTTTGGTCTCAAGCGCCCCCTTACCATCCGCCGCAAGAATGCCTTTATCACGCTGACCGCGCCGTTCGACGCCCGGGAGCAGTACGTCGAGTGGGTCAAGGGCGAGTCGCAGGTCCGGTTCATCCGCCGCTTTGAGGAGATGGACACAAATGCCAGCGTACCACATGCCTCTGCGTGGTACAAAAACCAGAGTTCCAAGACGGCCACCGACTGGCTCATTGATTCCGAATTCGGCGACGAGATGGAGCGCCCGGAGAAAAGGGAGAGCATGTCGATAGACGACCTTGTCAAGGAGAAGCTGAAGGAGCCGGTGGCCCCGATAATGTCGGACCTGGGTGGTGTGAGCGCCAAGATGGCGGATGTGGAGAAAGCGCGCCACGCTATCGCGGTCACGACATCCGGACTCAGTCCCAACATCGAGGCCATGTCCGAGGCCGAATTCGAAAAGTTCGTCGAGCGCACGCGCAAGCTCAGACCCCAATTCCGCGAGTTCCTTCGAAAGCGCTACGAGGAGCACAACGACAGGGACCTCTTCACGCTCGCCCAGACCACCGAAAATCTACACCGGCGCTTCCTCGAAGAGGTCACCTTTAACGAGTTCAAGAGCAGCAACTCCAAGAAAATCGAACCCCAGCCCCACCGCATAGGTGGACTGCTCTACCATCACCCTAGCACTCTGCACTCGTACATGTTCGCAAAGATGGAGCCAGGCATCTTACTCCAGACCGACACGAGTGCTGAGCACCGCGCTTTCATCACCCCCCAAGCCGGCTACGGTTCGGGCCACATGGTCTCGTTCGGTGGTCTGCGCGCCTCCATACCCGTCATACCGCTCGGCAAGGAGACTCTCTACGATCCCAAGGAGGGCATGACTACCACCGAACCCAGGATCGCCAACGCAGTATCGATGCACGACATGCGCCTCATGCCCGGCATGGTCACCATCAACAGTCTTCCGCGCACCGTCGGCCTCAATGCCAGCGGTGTCAAGGGCATCCGCATGCGCGCCACGGTCACCACCGACAAGCAGCTGGAAGACTACTACCCATACTTCCCTTGGGACCCGCGCTACATGTCCGACAAGAACAACGTTGATGCCGTCGGGCGCGCGCCGTCCATGGACACGTTCGACTTTATGGAGTTCAAGAACGGCCCGGATACGTCGCGGATCGCGGATTATATCGTGAACCACGAAGAGCTCATTGAGGATTATGGCCCGCTCCTGCCTGACGAGATTGACGAGATGGACGAGGACTTTGGTCCGGCGCCGCTGACACCTGCGAGGGGATTGCCGCCTCGACCACCGACGGAATCAGAGCGCGCGGCGAGGAATGTTAATGTGCTGAGCATGTTGAATAACCTGACGAGCAATTCCGCTTCGCAGCCTCAGCGTGCACCGCAGCCTCAGCCTTTGCCGACTCGACGCCAGCCGCTTGACCCTGCGCAGCATAAGGCGCTGAATGCGTTTACGCAGCTTTCAAACCGAGTGAGTGCGGGTTTGTGTTGTTGAGAATATGGTTGACTGAATCCCCCTTAGCCATCCCGTGCCGAGGCTGAGCAAAAGGCTGATACCCTAGGTTTCCTTGAGCAACTTTCACAGAAGAAGGTGAGTGTGTGTTTCTTGCTTGATGGTATGATGTTGATGTATCTCTCCTCTAACAGGACGGAGAATAAACCGTGATACGCATGTATAGATATATACGCTTAATTATCGTCTTGCATGTAGGGGACTTGGCGCTTAACCTTTCGTTGTTTCATGATTTGTGCAACATCCTCAAGGCGGAACATCGAGTTATAGACGAATAGCAGGTTTATGTATCGACGCGAAGACTGTACCCTCGTTCCTATCCTTCCAGTCATTTGATATATCTTCAATGACTCCATGGCCATGGTCTCCCTACGCGATGTGCGTATCCGTATGAACAAAAAATGACGACTTGACTGGTGTCTTTTATATTCAAGCTTGGAGTTCACGTCGAACGATGACAAGTCCTGATCGTCCCGACGAGCGCTTGGAAGTTGTTTATCCATATACCCTAAAAGGGAAAGACTTCTCATTTGTCAGTGGCCAACGTCCAGATTTGGACTTCCTCCGTTAGACCTTGACCACCACTACCGCGCGACAAACGGCAGCGTATCTGCCTCTTGAAAAAATGTCTTTCGCGACCCTTCACAGAAAACGCGTCCAGATCTGATTATTAGTTTCAACGTTCGCCCCTTTCCGCGACTGCATTCATTCTGTACAGCCCGTGTTCGTACCTTTGCCAGGTTCTTCCTCTTTCGACTGACGCGTACTTTTCTCCCTACAGCCTCTACGCGTTCCCCCTCTTGCATTCACGTTAAAAATGGGTCGAATTAGTTGAATACAGTTGCCCTAGCCTCGATCATGGAGCCTTGGCACGGAAGGGAAAGGAACTTGACATGGATCATTCACGTTTGTCTTGTTACTCAATAGGGTGTCTGGCGGGCTCTCCTGTACTCCTGGCCTTAACTTGTGCCCACGACAAAGGCGGCTCTTCGCACGACCCAAATTATGTCGACATGCTTCCAAACGCCCACCGCCACGCAATCGACTGTCGTGACGAGCGACATCATCTCGACGTCCTACTCCTCGTCGATTACTAGTGTCCCGTATTTGACGAGCTCGACGGAGGTACAGGTGCATGTACGAGTTTCGCTTCGAATAGTAGTACCTGTCTTGGGTATGCTACGTCGACGTCGGCGACGACGCTTAAGCAAGTCATCTCTGTTCGTTCTATCCCTGCGTTTTATCCTCATCCTGAAAATCTAGCTACCACCGTGACGACTGTCCCTGTGAATATACGGTCTCTACTGGACGAGTCACGCAGTATAACACGCAATATGGGACTATCTGCTCGACGGGGACCGGAAACTGATACCGACACGGTGGGTCACTACGACGCCGCCGCCCTCGACTGTTTACACAGAGCCAATCATCAACGATGTCAGATGGGCAGGTTACTGTGCAGTTACACGACAGTGACGACTACGCCGGCGGCTGTACGACGAGCGCGATAGCCAGTTCCTCCTCTTCATCGAGTAGCAACGTCGGTGCTATCGTCGGAGGAACTGTAGGTGGCCTTATCGCGCTCCTTGCATTAGTCGCGTTATTGTATTATCTCTAGTACGTCCTTATTCCCCCTCCTCGCCTCATACTAACGTCATTTCCTCCTGTAGCAAAAACGCCAATCGCGATGGGACGACATCTTTAATACGACGACGACAATGTTATTGCGCACACAGGGAACGCCGCTAATGGTGAGGCGAAGCCTTTTATGGCTGGAAACGAAAAATGAATGGAAGCTTCAGGAGGCCAGCCGAATATGATGGAGCATGGGAGTTCGTCGAATATGATGATGCAGCCTGGAGGGTCACCGAATGTGATGCAGCCTGGGTCGCCGAATGTGATGCAGCCTGGGGGGTCGCCGAATATGATGCAGCCTGGGGGGTCACCGAACATGATGCAGCCTGGGAGCGGGTACCAGCCAAACATGATGGGATATCAGCCGAACATGACACAGCCAGGGGACTATGGCATGTCGAGCAGTGGCGGGATGTCCCCACTCATGCTCCCCGTGGGTGCTGGTGCCGCCGCCGCTGCTGCAGCGCAGAGGGAGTCTCGGTAAGTCTTTCTTTTCATCTCATGCCCTCGCTCATCATCATCTACAGTCACAGCGGATACTACCCGCACAGCTCACCATCCGTCTCGCCGCCTGGATCTGTGACATCGAACATGCCTCACATGCCCCAGTCGCACTCGCATACGTCCCCTGCGACGTCGGATAATGCAAGCGGGAGTGGCGTGGCGGGGGCAGCAGGCTACTTTGGGCACCCGCGGCTTGTGGTGGCGAACCAGGATGGTGGGGAGGGGGGCAATGGGGGAGGGAGGCGGGCGCGTCGCATTGGACAACGGGCGGAGGCGAAAAAGCTGGGTTGGTGCATCTGGATGGTGGGAGGGCGCAGAGGGAGCAGGAGGAGAATCATTCTGGGCCTTCTTCGGGGGCGCAGCAACCTGATGCGCCGCCTCCAGCGTATAGTGCGGATTGATTGAATTTTTTTCTTGTGTGAGACGGTTATAAGTAGTGGATAATACCAGATCTGATCCATGTACACTTTACTTTTACTACGCTAGTTACATCCCTTCATGAACTTGACGCAACCATGCTTTTATCAAACACACATTAGCATTACCTCGCGATCGGATGCGTCGTCCCGTTTTGGAAGTCATCAGCATCTTGCCTTTTTCTCCCTCACCTCGAATTAATTCCTCTTGACGCTTCCTCTCTTCCACGCGTCATGAATATCCGTCTAGCCAGGGTGTGTCCGTAATTCCTCTCGCCGGTGTTCGTATCATCATAATTATCAATTCTCTCTCAGGTGCGTGTCCTCCTCCTCCTCCTACCTCCATCTCATCGGACCGTGAACCCAGATCGAAGACCTCACGGGCATGCAAGCGACGAATCTGATAAACCTGCCTGAAAACTACAATCTCAAATTCTGTACGCCAAACCCGTTCCGGCGACGCGCGCGCGACTGACGGGGGGCGGGGCAGGGATGTACCATCTATTGACGTGGCCGCAGATATCGTTCGTCGCGGAGGACGCCAAGGGCCGGATAGTGGGATATGTGTTGGCTAAGATGTGTGTTGTCCCCTTCCTCCTCCATCCTCTCTCAAGAAAAAATGATAATAGTGATGGCAAAGACGACATGGACGACACCGCGGAGCCCAATGAGACGCACGGACATGTTAATTCTATATCTGTGCTGAGGACGTATCGGAGGCTGGGTATCGCGCGGCGGCTTATGTTGCTTTCTCGTGCGTCGAAATCCTCTCTTCTTTGGGCATTAATGGTTAATTGATTTTGATGTGTAGAGGAAGCCATGTCGACGGTATACAAAGCGACGTTCGTATCGCTGCACGTCCGCAAGTCGAACAAGGCGGCTATAGGGCTGTATAGAGATACGCTGGGATTCGAGGTGGCAAAGGTGGAAAAGAAGTATTGTCAGTTGTTGCGCGTTTTCCCCCTGTGGTGTGCTAAATTCGTGGCGACAGATGGAGACGGCGAAGACGCGCTTTCGATGCGGTTGAAGCTGGATGATTGAGTAGAGGTGTGTACGCGCTAGCGTTTTATTATGTAGACGGGAACTAACGCGTTTTTTTGTGTAGATGTCCATTACAAAACGGATGCATGCTTTGTAGCGATAGATTGTGACCTTCATTTTTTTTTGGTATCTGCCAATTACCTTCCTTTGGATCGTTGTCGGTCTCAGTTTCAGAAAGGACGAATAGACGGGCGATCCAACTTTCCCGCGATCGCTTGATCTTGGTCCGTGGAACACACGAGATACGTGTTGATCTTTTACTTTTCTTCGCCCGATACTATAGGGATTCTGAGAATGCCTGTACTGGTGTTCAATATTCCTCTTTCTCGGTCTATACTATAGGCAGTAAGAACTAATATACTTACCTTTATTCTTTTCCAAAATAAGCGGGAAACGTTAGGATAGCAAGCCCGAGACCGGTGGAGGCTAAACGTTGGCTCTACTGACATTTCTGCATTGGCGATAGCTGTAGCAGGCATGGCGATACGACATGCCTGATGAATGATAGGTTTATGTTCTCTGTACGTGCCGAGGGCGAAACTAATTGATATCCACAAGCAACCGCTTAGCCCGAATCCGCCACTATGTACGCCTGTTCGACTCAGGCCAGTCGTATGTGACGCTTGCACTCCTTCTTTTTGTGGATAGACTCGACGTACATTATTGCTTTCGAAATACGAATAGTCGGCGCTCAGCGTTCAGTACTCGGTGTCCTGACAGTTCTTAACGACTACCAATATGTAGAAGTATTAGAAGTGCTTGGGATGGTTCATGGGACAACTAACGCGTTTGATGCGATGCCCTTCTTGAGTCAATACCAGTACCGTCCCGCGCAGCGCTTTTCTCGCCCTCTGAGGACCAGTCCAAAAACCTTCGCTTCGTTGACAAACGCCGCGCTATGCACCAAAAGTCACGATATCGCCATACTTGCGCCATGCGCTAGGGACTTAATAGTGGTGGGATGCGAGTCTTGTAAGAGCGCTGGCAGATCTCTCGTGCGTAATGGTATCCACTTTTCTTTCCCAAGCAGCATTCTGACGTGTTTCTTGGACGCGCATGTAGGACGAGCTCATATCCCTCGCGCACGCCCTGACCGTCGGCTCCGTTTTATGACCTCAGCTTCATGGGAATGCCCCCACATCTCCGCGAGCGGTTACCGTCAAGTCATAGAAAGCGCATGATTACATGATCATTGGCGTAGAGCAGTACGGAACAGGGCGAGAATGACGAAGGGAAGGATAGAAATAATGGAGAGGCTAGTCTCTGATTCATCGCAGGCAGATTGTGTCCGGCGCTGCCATTATTGACCTGTCCCATCCGTCCTTCCTTCGCGCAGAAATTGTGCTCGCATCACTGGGAAAGTCTTCGTATCCGTTTGCACGTACAATACCGCATGTACCTTCGCTATCCTTGCCAAATCCCGTCGTCACGACCGAGCTGGTCAGCAAAGGACATGTACCCAAACTGTTCTTGGACCAGAGGAGATTGGGCGTTCCTCGACTGGTGTTTAACTTCTTCAACGTTACTCCAGCCTGCTGATAGACCTTTTAAGGGCACAAGGTTTTCTTAAAACGAGTGTCATACTGGATTGGATGGCGACGGGAAAGTACATCGACCACCGTGTATTCTAAGATGTATGCAGTCCAACGTTCATTGAAGACGAATATACCAGGAGAGATCTAGATCGCTAGCGCGCATACCTATCCACGTCACCAAGCAGCGCGCCGAATCCAATAACGTGTGTATTCCTTCAGCTCGAGTCTGGCAAAGTTTTGACGCGCAAGTAGTGATGATATAACAACAAGGACTATCTTGTTCAATGCTCGCTTGACATCCCCCGGTGGAAGCTGAGACGTTCTTCAAATCGATGGAGCACGAAGGATTATCTCGGAAGACCTGGTGGGCATTTCTTAATGACTGATTCTCCGGTCAAATATCTTACATCCAATTTAGTACAGACGACGAGATTGGGGATGTCGCCTGTGTCATTCTAGCTGAGGGGTTGGAGGATGGGCATTAGGCATGGGGCAAGCGCACGACGATAACATTCGTTTGTGCACTCCTTCCTCCCCAGTCCTAATCGCCAATTGGATTCAGACTTGACTAGCTCTGCAGTGCACTCCTCGTCCGCCTTGAAATTTCTCAAAATTTCTGGAAGTGCCTGCGCCATTTCCTCCTCACGCACCACTACCGCCTCCACAGCTCTAGGGAACAAGTCCGCCTCGCCGGGGGTCCTTGGAAGCTTTCCTAGCCCCAACCGAGATGCACTACATTAACCCCTCCAGCAGGGAGCGTCAAGATGCTCATCACACCAGGTCCTGCGTATTGCGTATCAACAACCAGCTGGCACGTTTAGCGACTACGCGTAGACTGGATCGCGCAGTCGCCGCTACACCAGAGTCCCGTCTTTAGTCTTCCAGGTTTACCTCCGAATGAGAAGTTGCCTCGTACGACATGGATACGCTTTTGGGTGTGGAGGGACAGAGAAGGTCGCGTTTACATTTTGGATATCGGAGTTGGTTTTTGTATCGGTATTTTCCTTTTCGTGAAGCTAGGTTCGTTCATATTGATCGTCAAGAAGCATTTATTGATCAAGTTTAATCAGTCAGGTTTATAGCACGGGCGAAGATGCACGAGATCCAGATGTTTGGCTTACTGGAGCATCTTGTCCTACCCATCGAGGTTCCCTTTCTGCATTTCACCCCGACTGCCGCATAATAGCTCGACGACGATACATTTGGAGTCGATGGCAAGCCGCAACAGCATGCTGAATAGCTGCACGCACGTCATGCCGCTAGTGCGTCCTGGTTCTCCACACCACAATTCTGTTCCCACAGCGTTATCAAACCCCCCCAGCACTGTTTTCTTGGACACCCTACTCTCCAGGCTCCAGGCCCGACCGGACTGCGGAAGACTTCCGAGCATGGGTCTCTCTTCGCCTAGCGCAAGGGTTCCTGTTCGTAACTGCAGAAGTTCAGGCAGTGGCAAAACGTCTAAGAGGAGGATCAGGATAGGCGGACGTCCAAATTCAGGCGGTGCTGGAAGTCGTCATGGGCATCTCGGACGACGAAATCTCCAAGCCGTGGGGCGCAGCGGAGGTACGCAGGTGCACTGCGCACCTGGTGTATGTGAGCATGACTCAAGAGCAACGAGATACCCCGCACGGGCAAAGCCATTCAAACGAGGCGCCATGTCAGACGAAGGCTTGACTCTGGGCGGGTTACACGGAAGGAACAGACGACCCAGATCGATGAAGAGAACCAGTAAGGTTCTTTCATTACCGTTGTCGGGCAGCTCGGGCTACTACGTATTCAATAGTGTTGAGATGTTAGTCGCGGGGTATGAACACCAGTTGAATGAATCCTTTTGGTGTTGGAGGATTCGATTCGTCATTAATGCCGGCCTACCACCAAACAGATTCATTGGGGTGAGCTCACTGAGCAGTCCACGAAGTACGGTGGCAGTCGCTTGACAAGAAGGGGAAGAGCGTTGTCCGATACCAGCTACGGAGAAGAAGGTGACGAGCGAGAGGAAGATCATCTCTGAGGAAGGAAGAACAATCGTTGGCATCGCATGCACTGTTCGACCTCGTTTACTAGGTCCATCCTTTCTTCGCCCAAACACCTTTATAGCGCAACGAATAAACGGAGGTAGTTATCTGATACCACGACACGACCGTGTCCCATTTTGAGCTGCAGTGCATTGCGACCACCGCCTGCTACCGCCAGAGGAAGAATATACAATATACACGTCGATGCCCATGTAACGGCAGTCGCTCTGACCTCCACCTGCCTACCCACACGGCGCTTTATTTTGAATACGCGCTTCTTCGACGGTGCGGGGGTTCATTATGGACGTGGAGGTGGCGGATGATATCGATGTGGATGTGGTGTATTCATACCGGCGCTCCCTGGGCAAGCATTCGTCAATGGGGTGGCATTCAGGCAAGCCAAGGGTAGACGAAGGCGCTGGGCGGACGAGGGAGAAGCAGCAGGCTGCATTTTCTGTTTGGGTGGAAGTTGTGAGAACCTGACCTCCATTATTGGCGCTGTGAGGATGCGGGACTCATATTACTGGCTTGATTATTCATGTAATAGGTGTTTGTCGGGCTTCATGATTGTGTACCTAAGAAAGGATGCACGAGTACGGCCGGTTGTGATTCAAAAGACATTGATAAAAAATTCCAACAAGTTGTAAGTTTAACAAAATGGAATTGTGGTATCCTTGCATAGTTCAAAAAACCAGCCTGATTTGAACAAGTCACACTACTTTTACTAGCTGAGCTACGGTTGTATCTTCAACACTTATCAAATCAAGTTCAAAATGACCTGTGAGTCCTGACTGAAGGACAATTGTTGAGGAAGCGTTGCATGCCAACTTTGCGCCTCCATCTTCGCAAAGTCATAGAATGCAGCATAAGAAATGAGTTATTCTATATTGAGGCCTAAGACAACCGGCCTGACTTGCACAGGCATCATCCAAGTCACTATCAGAGGTTGTAGGCTTTGAAAGCGTGGATGACGAACTGATTCAACGTACGCGTTTCTTGATACTTACTCATTGACTCGACCCTTCAGCCGGCAGTGATTGGAAGTTCAATTTTAGAAGTCCAATTCAACCGTTGCCTCGCTAAGCCGGGCGCTGACGCTACCCCGCGCTCGAATGAATCAGGGATAATAAGGCGTAATATAGGGAGACCACAATGATATACAAATCCCGACTCCGAGCAGGGTTTCTGTCCGGCTATCACACAATCGGTATGCCCTCTTCTCACGAATCACGATCTGGGAAGCCAAGAGTCTGACAATACGCGCCACGGAATTTCTCCGTCGCTGCGTGTTGGCGCTGTTTTGGACAGTTCATGAATTTCAGTCTCATGAAGAGTCGCGTATCATTTAATGCGCCACCATTTGAGTTCTCCGCTCCGCTGCGTTCTCTCGCGCCTAGCACTGTTTATCAACGAACCCCGGATGAATATCATAAACGCGATCGCGACTGGTGCATTTCAGGTGACTGCATTGATATCTGCGGACACCCGGATCCCATCAAGTGCAGTCCAGTTGCATTACTGTGATTGTCCTCCAGGGCAGGTTGATTTACGACTTTCAGGACTAACGTGCTGTGAGTACCCGAGGAGTCCTCGCTGTAGAACCTTCTGGCTCTCCAGCTACCCTTCATAATCGACCCGACCAGACGATGTGCTAAAGAGGTCTGGCGGGTAACGGGTTGCAGCTTTCCTTCGGAACGAAGGAATAGACAGGTTAATCCTACGAAACGTTTTCGTCAGTCACGAAGACGAAATCTGCAAAGTGCAAAGTTGCATGGCAGCTAGCATCACCTTGACTGTCTGCGAATGATAAGAAGTTTCTTTGAATCTTCATCTCGATACAGAGCGGAGCTACTGCTTGCCCGGCTATGATTATTGTACGAGTTTAACACATCTGTTTCCTATCGACTTCCTGATCCATATTGCTGTGGAGGTTGTGTCGTCACTCTCAGTTGAAGACCAAGAACGTTGATGCATGGATCGGGACCCAGGCGTTGAAAGTAATGACTATTTTAAACTTGGCCTACGCAAATCCCAGCGCGTCGATATCGCACTTGCCCTCATCCTAATCAGGATCTTGACCAAGGTTGGTCGCTTCTTCATCAGTATTAAACACGATGTATAATCCTTTTCAGCATACCAAATATATCGTCTGCAGACTGTAGAGCAAGAGTCTCCGAGGGAACGCAGTGATATCCTGAAAAAGTAGGTTCGGCGCTTGAAGGGCGCGTACAGGTTACCATGAGGCTGTCAGATCCACGGATATAGCGACGGCAGCTGACATTGGTAACAGTAGTGAGGAGGCCTCGTGAAGGGGTAGCAGCTCGAGGAGAGGTGGCAGCCGCGGTACGCTGCTCTAGACGGTGCGTGTGGATGAATGTCGCGTAGATTATAGCGGCAACCGAACCAAATCGATTCGTTTACTGCAAGGCGTGGATCTTTCGCGATAGAGATATGATAACGATGATCATAAGATGACGATTGCGGGGGAAGTAGTCGTAGAGCAGGAACGATGTGATTTACGGAACAATGACGCATAGTTGTGCGACGCGGACAAGACCACAAGTCAAGGTGGGTCATCGGAGTAACCTTCCAGCAGCGGATGCAATTACCAGAAAAGGGAATCGATAAGGATACTGTGGCGCGTAGAGTTGATGTGGGGAAAGTGGGTGCGTAGTAATATTGTCATGTCTGATGAAACAGACAGAGTGAATGAGTAGCCTGTTAACGTTGAGGGGAGGTGTGTATGGGAACACGTACATTACCTGGATTGCTCAGATGTTTTATCCAGTGTCTTCTGCTGGTTTCTAGCGGAGATATTCTGAAGAATGCGTTGTAGATGTTTTTTACGTAGCGTCAAGTGGAAAGCAATCCTTGAAACTGGCGCGACGCGAACGGGTCCGCAGTGGTTGTCCTAATCAAGAAGGTCATCCCGATCAGGAAGGTGTGGCCGCTGCGACCAAGCTTGCTCTCTTCGTTCACCAGTGTTGAACACGTTGTACACTATGCCCAAGATCTCCGTGTATTCCATGTCCTTCAGCCGTACCACGCTACTCGGGATCTTTTACGCGAAGAAATGTTTTGGCGGCAGCAAAGTCACAAGGGACCTCGTTTACATGCAAGCAGGAGTCTTCCCTGGCCGTCGAGCGCCCACACTACTGCTCAACTGCTCCACGAGAGCGGCATGCCAGGCCTTCGTAGCACATGATGGACGTATACCGCAAGCAGCTTTTCTGTTGACGTTCTACGACATCGAAAGCATGGCATGGTGGAAAGGTTGTTTGGCGGTGCGTTTGAGCTTATGCTTGATCTCAAAATCTCCTTTCTAACGGTTTTCTGCGTAGACAACGATGCAACTACGATCGCAGTGGAATCCCAAACGCGGCGCCGACATTCAATCTTCATTCATCCAATGTTATCCAATTCGAAGCGTGTCACTGGAAAGCGCACAAGCCAAACATTCAAGGACCCCACTTCGAACTGTTTCCAGGCGCGAACGCGAAACATTTGGTGCGTCTGTTTGGCTCACACTCCGCCATGCTTTCGGCTAATGTTACGTTTTGAAAACAGACTGGCGATCTATCAAGACACCTCCGGATTCTCAGGTCGGAGTCTGATTCAACGCTCGCCATCGACCACGGTTCCGACCTGCGCTTAGGAGAAATTCAATTTTGGTGCGCGTCCCACAGCGCCGCGAACCCGGTGTGTAAGGGGAGTCCCGATATGGACATGTTTGGCACGAACGTTATGTCGATCGCCTTCGGGCGATCTTTACTTACTCTTTTACTACGACTACTGGCTTTGTTTTCTATCGTTTCTACGCTA
>JADNYV010000474.1:0-26224 GCA_015501055.1 Mucidula mucida
TCATACCATAATCGTGGTTGACCGATCCGTAGTCTTCAGTTATCCACTCACTCATGTATTGTACCAAAGCGCCATACTCTATGAGCGATTACATCATTGTTGCGCTGCTTTCCTTTCCCATCTCAGACGCCGACGGGCGCACGTACGAGCGATCTCTGCCAATATCATCGACTTGTACGTTTACGCGTCAACATTCTCCGGACCCTGGAATACTATTGCATCGCCATCACTATCGACAAGTATCGTACCTACGAGCACGCTCCGTTTCGTGGCTCTTTTAGCGACGTTGGACTTCTATATCTAAGGACCATTCCGGCCTGATGAATAGTTGGGATACAATCTGTGTAACGCAAAGACCTCGTCGTTCCACGGAGTTTTCAACCTGTCAAAGCACATGCCACCAAGCAGAGATAGCTTGGGACACATATTCACCTTTCGTCTTCATGCAAGATGCGATGAATTGTTAGGTTTTTGAACCGTATCGAACACTAAGGCACATTCGCGATATTTGATATCCTGGTACACTCCCCCCAACCTTCGGGCTTCCTGACGGCTTATGCCTCCAAAATAATCAGGCTTCTATCTTTCATCTGCTAGTCTAAGTGCTACGAGGTGAGTCTCGTGCTCACTTGCTTACTCCGGACCTAACATGTAACCAAGGCACCATTTCAAGTGAAGTCTTCTGAACTTCATGTCAAATTTGCTATCTCTGAGTTACTGTGAGCTCGGCTTCCCTTACGTGGCATTCTCCCGTCCTCATCACGATGGTCTGATGTCTGGTTGTCGAACGGTAGTAGCAGGGTAGTGGTCTCTCTAGAGACGCTCTAAGCGGCTCTATTGTGTCTTCTATTGCTATCGGGGAACGCGGAAGTCGTTTATAAATCCTCATACCACCTGTCTCATCACTTCCATATGGCGGCCCCTTCGCTGCATACAATTTCCATCATTGACCACAAGTCTCCGAACTACCTAAAAATATATCACTGCTATAAATTGTGAGTAAATTTCGTCTTTGTAGCCAAGGCAGGATGTTTATCTCTCTAGGCCTGCTGCTTCTATCATCGATCGGGTTGGCCGATGCCACCCCAGGTCAAGTTCCCGTTGTCGATGGGATTCTTGGAGGCGTAGCGAACACGTCTGCAAGTGCTGTCAAGCTACCGAAAGTCGATGTAGCTACTGCAGCTGGGGATCTGCGGGTGACGGAGAACTCTGGATATGTGGTTAGTACGAAGTCTTCGTGTACGATTAGTTGGGTTGACGGTTCACACAGAGACGACTCCAGGCGTCTATCAGGCGTCGGGCTATGGGGACATTGCCGCTAACAAAAGTATATGGTATGTTGACGCGATACATGTGTTCATGTACTTCTTGCCTAATTGACCATTCAAGGTTTTGGTTTTTTGCCGCGCGCAACAATCCTGAAACCGCTCCGTTGGCGCTATGGTTTAACGGTGGAGTATGCCCGGGTTGTTGTCTCCCTGGTAGTCGCTCATCTTTATCTAGCCGGGCAGCTCGAGTATGATAGGTCTCCTACAAGAACTCGGTCCTTGCCGGATCACCAACGACAGTTCGTCGGTCACTCTCAACCCCTTCTCGTGGAACAACAATGCCAACGTTCTCTTCATTGATCAACCCGTCGGAGTTGGGTTTTCGCATGGCACCCTGGAAGTGGGCACATCACAAGAAGCAGCGTCGGATGTGTGGATTTCCTTCAGATATTTTTTGGCAGATGACCGGTTCGCGCACCTTCAGCAAAACGCATTGGCGATTTGGACCGAATCGTAAGTGGACCATGGTACTAGCAAGTGCAACCAGCGGACTAAGTTGTCTTCAGGTATGGAGGCCATTACGGACAACCTTTGCCGCGCATTTCCTAGCTCAAAATTCAGCTATCGCTGGGGGCACTGTCGATGGATTAACACTCAACCTTAAGGTCTTGGGTGTCGGTGATGGACTTACAGTTAGTCTACATCCCAACTGTCTACACCAGTCTCAAGAACCCCATTCTAGGACCCGCTGTCGCAGTATCCGGGTTACATTTCATATGCGGCCTCTAATCCCTATCACACTCTTGTGTCCACGTCGGTCATCAACCGTGCGAACACCTCTTGGTCGTCCTCCACGGGATGCAAAGCCCAGGTACCCATCTCCTCCCACTCCCGCCGACACCCAAGCTGATCTCAAGTGCAGATCACGTCTTGCTACAACGGAGGCTCCAACAGGGTTTGCTCAGCGGCGCAGAGTTTTTGCAATAACAACATCCTTAGTCCCCTTGCCGGTAACTGGGATGTGCGCACATTATTGACTCTTTGACCAAGTCCTTTCTCACGTTTTCCTCTCGTTAGGTTTACTATGTTCCCACCAGGAATCCCGACCCCTATCCACCTGATATCGAGTCCTACCTCGATTCTGTCGCGGATACCATTGGCGCGGAGAGCACATGGCAGATGACGAACGACGACGTATACAGCAACTTTGCGTCAACTGGTGTGTGAAGTGTCGTGACATCGCCTACGCGTCTGATTGCTTTGCAGGTGATTGGATGAGGAACTCTCGCCCAGACCTTGAATCAGTTATTGATGCCGGCGTGAGTCTGCGTGTCCAGGGTGTTCTGTTCAACGGATATTGACGGATATGTTCATCAGGTGCGAACAATAGTATACGTGGGTGATGCTGTACGTGTTCTATTTATGCGTCGTCGCTGGTGTGCTCACTGTATTCCTTATCTACAGGACTACATCCTGAACTTCAACGGAATCGAAGCCATGGTATTGCCATCCAGAAATCCTTGTATAAATCCACTCACACTGCGATAGGTCGATGCCCTCGATACCAAATTTTCGGATGAATATGCAAGCCAAGAATTTACCTCCTTCACCGTCAATGGACAGGCCACCGGCCAGTTCAAGAATGCTGGGACATTCTCATTTGTCCGCATCAACGGGGCCGGTCACGAAGTTCCTGCATATACCGTAAGTTATGAAGTTGTTGCGGACGTTGTTCCCCAAAGATCTGATTTGTTTTTGTTCAGTTCGGTAATCTGCAGGTCGGAGAGGCAGCGTTCCAGATGTTTTCCCAAATCATGTCTGATGAGGGTTTGTCTGCTACCTAGAAACTAATACAAGGGATTGGAATATCAAGAACAGATCAAATATATGAAAACGCCTGCTTCGACCATGCAGATACAGGAAATTTTAGTAGTCAACTCTGTGTCACTTGAGTCGGCGCGAATCCACGGGAGACAATGGACATACCATATCCACCACCTCCGAACATCCCCATATCTATTCCAAACGAGACCTGCTTGCCATTCAGCATCACTTCTGAGCCCACACCGCCTGTCATGGCTGCAATCATGTTGTCTGCGTATCCATCGCCCAACGTCTCTCCGGTAGTGATAGCAAGCGTCTTGCGTGTTTTCGACAACTGTTTGATTGCTTTTGCGAGTTTCCCACCTCTGTCCTGATCCTGAAGAACAAGGTCTTTGAGATTCGGGGCGACGGCTGGATTATCCTCCAGGAAGACAAGACCTGGTCCCCTGATGTTCCCATGAACCTTGTCGTTGCCACTAATGTGCAGACTTTCTAACAATGGACAAGCAGAACAGAGTGCGATGAGGGCATTGTCCGTGATTCGCGTGGCAGCCTCAAGGCGCACAGCAACAAGATTCGGGCAGGCGTTCGCCAGCGCCGTCACTCCGTTATCCGAGATATGAGCTCCATATCCCGTGTCTGAATCTCCCAAGGTCAAGCATTTGAGAGAAGCGGCAAGGGTTGGGCGAGACCGGATGGCATCCAGGTGAGCGTCTGTGACATCGAAGCTCGCTGAGAAGTACACCTTTTGTATACCGGACGCATCCAGTCGCGTCGCGTCGAATTGAGGAGCAACAGTGGAATATCCTCCGGACGGTCTACTCTAGAAGGCGGGAAGTCTGGAGTTTGGTACGGCGTGTATCTCGAGCTGCTACCGCCACGACCGCCGCCACGGCCGCCGCGAGCTCTACCGCCCCGGCCCCCGCCACGATGTTTACGATTGCCACCACGACCTCTGGTGGGCGCTCTGGACGTACTAGCGCTTCCTTCAGACGAGCATTAAAAGGCATTAAAAGGCAAAAGGAGATTAATGGAGGACGAACTGTCCGCAGGCCATGTAGGAAGAGAAAAATGAGTGTCTCAAAAATTACTTACGACGCGTACGTAATGTCGGTACACGATCTGCTGACCGAGATTTGCGGTCTCACGTGGGACAAAAGGTTTTCAAAAGTTCTCAACGAAGGAGAGGCACAACAGAGTGAATTGAAGCAAAAGGTTTATCATGGCTATTGCTAGACAGGTTCGGGCACACTGTCGGTCAACGCCCTAGGCGATCCAAGGTTCGGCGTTCCATCCGAGTGCCAACCGACCTCTAGAACCGCGTCAGCATGCGGCGAAGACGATACAGTGTTATAAACATACGCTGAACCATAGTATAGCGGCTGCCATCGCACAACGCGGGGACCTGTGCAGAGGCATGATACACCATATGAATCTGATTGCCGCTAGGACTGAGGAAGAAGCCGTTATGACCAGGCTATCGGGGTTATAAGCACTCAGAGTACAGGTCCTTCACGAGCATACCTCGTTGTTTCTGTGGGACACCAGTTGAGTATTGGACTTGTCAGGTTAAAAAAGAGACTTACCCGTTCGCCGAAGTGAAGATAGGACTACCGTATTTCGTCCACGAGCTCGCGCTGAGAGGGTCCGAGCCAGTAAGCTCGAGCCTTCCGAGCGAATATCCGGTTCCAGTGCAACTTGAGGCGGAAAAGACGATCCACGTCCGGCCTTCGTGATACAGAGCAGCTACAGAATAACATAAGTACGAAAATACAGAGGAACATGGTGTACTTGCCTGGGCCCTCGTTAACGTTTGCGCTG
The DNA here is from genome assembly GCA_015501055.1 of Mucidula mucida. Taxonomy (NCBI): domain Eukaryota; kingdom Fungi; phylum Basidiomycota; class Agaricomycetes; order Agaricales; family Physalacriaceae; genus Mucidula; species Mucidula mucida. Next base: position 4,914 of record JADNYV010000474.1, read on the forward strand.
ACGGTTTCCCAAGACAACGTCGGCGTCGAAATCTTCACAGCATTTCCGACAGCAGTCGCACTGGTCATTTGTCTGTTCATAGCGATCAGCAAGGTGAGCTTTATGGGAAGATGCGATTGATCGCACGCGATGTAAAGACATTGATCTAGAAAGAATAAGGATCAGAAGATCTCATCTTGAACGTTTCTCTCACTTGCGCCATCCCAACTAGAATACACGAGATACCGCGTTGTGCCTAAAACAAGTATGCTCGCATCGATCGACCATACGTCTCGGTTCGGGATCGTGATACGGCCTAGCAGGACACTTCTTCAATATGCATCAGCGAGGCTACAAAGCCTGTTACCTGCATAGCTCCACGTAGAATCCCAGATGATGGTCGAAGACCCCTTCAAGACATGGATACGCTGATCATCCAGGGTTCCACTGGACCCGGCCGAGTAATATCTACGAAATGACAGTCAATCCACAAGACAAGTCAGAAAAGTTGAACATACATATACCAAGCACCTTCCGTAGATTGCCTGAAGAACTTCATTATTCTTCAAACCTCTTTTGAAAACTCTGCGCGTACCAATGGATCTCAGGCGCCCCTTCAATACGACAGTTTAGGAATCGATGCCGACGGAACAAAACAGACGCTTACACAGGTTGCAGCACCTGGACGACGTGCTGTCAGTCCAGACGACTTTTGGCGTTGCGGTCTTCAAACCAGCAACAGTCGTTGCTCGTGTGATCTGAATATTAGTCCATGTAGTTGAGGTCAGATCTGGTTTCCGTTCAAGTAAGTACAAACATAACAGGTAAACTTTGAATACAGACAATAATATCCTTCATGATACACCTGTCGACGTTTAGATGCCAAAATGGGTATAAACATGATTTACTCACCATGAATGGGTCAGAACCATCGGTGGACTTGATAGGATTCGTAAAAGCAAACGATAGCAAAGGCTGTAAGAGGACGAGGCAGAACACAGCTAAAATCCTGGGGAACATTTTACAGTGCTGCCTTCTCTCGAACCTAGACTCGTAAGACTTTATACTCCTACGACCGGGTGTATCAAGCGGCCCGCGTCGGTTGCCGCAATGTTGAAACACACCATCTGATTGCCTGGAATCCCGAAGAAAGACCCAAACTGTAGAAATTCAGCGTCGGCACCTGTGTATGCATGGGTACCTTGAATCGGGTCATCTTCGGTTCGCGGATGAAACCATTTCAGGACTTGGGCGATGGTCCTGTGATACCTTTTCTAGCCAATGCGATGTCTTCACGAGACCATGCAGAATAGAGTGCACAGGATGAGGTACAACATGTCCATAATAGTTTTTGAGCAAGTATGAATCGACGATACACGAACAACATGCCAGCTGTTACCCGAGTAGTCCTTTAACATACCTGAGGAGATCCTTGCCCTGGATCCCGGTTAGAGGGTGAATATCGATGTAACATGGATACAAACGCACCCCTCGAGCTTTGACGCCTTCTACCATGGCATTGACGCCACTATCAAAGTCCGTCCCACTCTCAGGTCGCCCTTCTTCGCCTTCCTCGACTCGACGCCCACTAAGTTGCGATCTTTGCGCCATTCCATATCTCAATAGTACACTAAGAACCGCCCGCCAACCCTCCAGTTCTCCTTGACCATTTAGTGAGATTGTGCTTGAGGTGGAGCGAGCATTCTGATTCAGAGACGGTATGACTGTAGACCGAACAACGTAAGGACAGTACGACCGATGTTCTTTGAGCAAGTCAAACGGTCTGCGCGGAGGAGTACGACTAGACGCAGATAAATCCCCTCTGGGTCCGAACGCCCATAAACCTACACGGCGTTGGCATAAGGGGCAGTGGAGAAGTGCGTCTTGCTTTGCTGAGGTTGAAGTGGGAGGAACACTTAGTCGTGACGGTGTTTGAGCGCGACTGGGCGCGCGTGTAGGACTGGAAGGGGCAGATGGAGCAACAGAGGATGCTCGAGAGGGCGCACGAGATGATGCTCTTGCTGATGCTGCCCGCGTGAGAGAGGGTAAAGGTGGTGCTATTGTCCAACCGAAGAGCGACGTCAGCAAGGCTGTTTCAGAGAGATCCTCCGAAGATGGGCTCGATGGCTCCGCGTCAGATGACAAAGAATAGAGCTTGACGGTGGATTGAAGAGATAACAGCTGGTTTGCGGTCTAGCAGGCGAAGTGAGATTGGGCATGCTACAGAAACGGACTTGACGGACGAGCGGGTGTTTTGTTTCGACGTCTTGGAGTAGAGCTTCTAGAGCGAGGGCGTTTGATTTGACATCTCGAATAGTAGCAGTCGGTGATTGTAAAGGTATCCGGTAGATGGAGGCTAACCAAAATGAGGGTAGAGCTTGTATTGGTACACAGTACGCACCATCACACTGCCTTGTCTTCCAAGGACAGCCATCCTTATGAGCGCTGACAAGAGATGCTTTCTGTTTTTCAACAAGGGCATTGGCGGCGTCCCGTGACATTCCATCTTTGCCGACTACAACCCACGAGGCGTTGCATATCCCGCACAAGAGTCTGTCCTTTCCGTCGTTTACCCAGCCGCACTTTGAAGCTGCCACTGCATCTAGAGCGGGAGGTTTGTTCGCATAGGTGGCCAATTTGAAGGTTGACAATCTCGAAAGAAACGAGGAGATGGAAGAAGGTCGATACTCTACGTTGCCGGATACGGGGGCTGGTTCGGAGAATTTGAAAGGGAAGGCTTTGCGTGTACGTGTTGCAGCGCGGGAGAGAATCGCCGTCAGATGTGGTGTACTCTTGGAATATGCCTCCGTGGACCTGCTCTCATTGAGAATATCCTAGGCCATGATTTGGATAAAACTGACTGGTCTTTGCTCTTAATTCCATACTTAGCAAGCGTCGAGTAAAGCGAGCGGGCTGTGTTCGACCTTTTAAGTAGCGGCGGGCGATGTTCTGGCGGAGTGACGGCGTCATCCAAAGATTGAAAGGCATCATCAAGTTTGCGCTGCCTAGGCATGAGATTGGAGACGCAGTAGAGGCTTTGAGGACACACCTTGGTAGCTCTCACCGCCGATATCGACTGGTCAACGGGAGGAACGGCATCGCCGCCAACAGACATAGTGGTACTTAATGAAAGTAATGATTTGGAAATCATGCCTTGTGGCTGTGCCTCAGGCTTGTCATTTACCTCTACGACAAACAAGGACCCATAAATGTCCTCGCTCTCAGGCCCAAACAAACCCAAGTGAAAATGGAACGTTATAGAAGAGTAGAATCGACACCAGAGGAACAGAGGAAGACCCAGTGAAGAACCTCCTGCTTTTGGAATGTTTGATACATTTACAATCATGCGTAATCGTACATAGTCTCCGCCCGCCACACAGCAAATCAACCCTTTCCGGGATCCGATGCACCGGAAGACGAAGGTTCGGGATACATCCGCTTCAAGTGTCGATATTTGCGCAAGGAGTAGAGCGCGAGCGTCTCTAGAATCGTATGTGTTTAGACTGATGCGCCACTATGTAATTCGTAATACCATTCTTGATGTACTCGCCGAACTTTAGAGCCTTTTCGATTTCCTCTGGATCAGTTAGGTTCCTGTTCTCTGTCACCAAAATTAGACAGCTCGCAGGCCCAGGCGACTGAGGCACGCCAGCTTACTGTCGAACATCTGTCGAATCCGTCTGTTGAAATCATAACTAGCAAACGTGTGTCACGCCCCGATCAGACCGAAACGGAGCGCATGGACGGGCACACACGATGGATCTGGATACTCTTTTCCGAGCGTAATCAGCTCCTTATACAGCGCGATGACTCGAGTGCGCGTTGACATATTGATGTGCTGAACGTTTGGAGGAAAGCACCGTACCTGAAGCGTGGGAATTACGGACCTGGCTTGTTCTTCTTTCGGCATGCACCGGGTAAAGGTCTTGGCATACAGCTTACTGTCAGTACAGTGAACCTTCCAACATTCAATACGCCGTAATGGGCTCCCGTTGTCGGTCTAATGTCCACTACGCCGCCCTCTACGTCCTCTTTGACAATCAAGCCTCCATCTGCTCCCATGCACGTGTGACTGCGCTCCTGGTGTGACATCCGTTCCGTTCATCGAGTCTAAAAATAGAACTCCTCCAAATGATCGTGTGCGTAGTGTATGATTGGCTGAAGGGGGCACGAACGTGCAGACCCCATTAAAGGCTTTAGTGGGGTGATTGCATATAAAGTCGGAGGGACCGTCTGTCCGTTTCTCATCCCTGCAGTCAACCTCCCGATGTCTTTGGAAAAAGATTCCAGCATTACCTCTGGCAACAAGGGCGCATCGTCGGGGTATGTCCTCGACGAGCGTCGCCGTGCTGCTTTGGCAGAGGTTGACAATGCCAAGTTTTCGTAAGTCACCTTGTTCTCATTCGGATTACTGGTCGTCTGACAGCCCTCAAGTTGGTTCCATGTCAAGGTGTGCGCCGTCGCAGGCGTAGGTTTCTTCACCGATGCGTAAGTCACCTTCCGCGGATCTCTGGTAGCGCTTAACAGTCTCCCAGCTACGATATCTTTGCCATCAACATTGCCTCCACAATGTTGGGCTATGTGTACGGAAGCAGTACGTATCAGTAGTAGTTCCTCACCCGATGACTCACCTCTTTTCAGAGCAGGTCCTCTCTGATAATCAGGACCTTGGCGTCAAGGTTGCTACCCCCGTCGGCACTCTCGTTGGTCAACTGCTCTTCGGTTGGCTCGCTGATGTCCTTGGTCGTAAACGCATGTGTAAGTTTACCCAATCTTCCCGCTAGTGTACTACTAATCCACTTCTAGACGGTGTTGAGTTGATGATCATTATTTTGGGTACTTTTGGTCAAGCACTGTCGGGAAGCGGATTCGCCGTCAACATTATTGGTAAGATTCACTTACCTAGCGGGAAATACATGGCTCACAAATTACACAGGCGTTTTGATCGTCTGGAGATTCATCGTTAGTCAAAGATCCTCCGTAGTGCTCTTCTGCGGTCCTGATTTTAGCTAGATGGGCGTCGGCATAGGTGGTGATTACCCGCTCTCGAGTTGATTGGTTTCATTTCTAGTAAGGTTCATCTTAATTTACAATTTTATTAGGTGTCATCTCGTCGGAATTCGCTGCCACAAAATTCCGTGGGCGAATGATGACAGCTGTATTCGCCGCCCAAGGATGGGGAAACTTTTGTTAGTGGATCTGGACTGACCATGTTAAAAGCTTGTGCTAACCGTTTACATAGCGGCTGCCCTTGTCGGACTCATCGTCACTGTCGCGTACAAGAGCGCCGTCCTTGGAGACATTCCTCCTAACCACAACCATGTTGACTACATGTGGCGTCTGCTCATTGGTCTTGGGGCCGTTCCGGGAGTTATCGCTCTGTACTTCCGTCTAACAATCCCCGAAACTCCTCGGTTCACCATGGACATCGAGCGCAACCTGCACCAGGCTACTGCCGATATAGAGAACGTCCTCACCACCGGCAAGTCTGTGCGTGACCCCGACGCCATTGTGGAGCACACTCCCGCACCCAAGGCCAGCTGGGCCGATTTCTCCCACCACTTTGGACAGTGGAAGAACATGAAGGTTCTCATTGGTACCTCATATTCTTGGTTCGCGCTCGATGTAAGTCTCGCCGGTCCCTTCCAAAGCCTTGACTGAGCCTCTCTTCTCAAGATTGCCTTCTACGGTTTGGGACTGAACTCCAGTATCATTCTCACCGCCATCGGTTTCGGCAAGCCTCTCACCACCGGATCCCAGGGTGTCTACGACAACTTGCATAATATCTGCGTTGGAAACTTGATTCTCTCTGTGGCCGGTCTTATTCCTGGATACTGGGTCTCGTTCCTGTTCATCGACTCGTGGGGCCGCAAGCCCATTCAGCTCATGGGCTTCATCATGCTGACCATTCTCTTCGTCATCATGGGTTAGTGATAGTCTCCTTTACACTTTACACTTTCTCATTATTGTGATAGGCTTTGGTTACGATAAGCTCACCGCTACCGAGTCCGCAAAGGATGCTTTCGTGTTCCTCTACTGTCTCGCCAATTTCTTCCAGAACTTTGGGCCCAACACCACGACTTTCATCATTCCCGGCGAAGTCTTCCCGACGCGGTACCGTTCGACCGCTCATGGTATATCTGCTGCCAGCGGTAAGCTTGGTGCCATTGTGGCTCAGGTCGGATTCGCTCGCCTGAGGAACATCGGTGGCACGAATGCCTTCGTAAAGCACATGTGCGTACAATGTCAAGACTGTAGTGTAGCAAGACGGACTGATGTGCGCTCCTTAGTCTTGAAATATTTGCTTTCTTCATGTTGACCGGTATCTTCTCGACATTGTTGCTACCTGAGACCAAGGGCAAATCTTTGGAGGAACTGTCAAACGAAGACCAAGACCACTTCATTGCCCGTGCGTTTTTGTTTTTGCTACCGCCGTCGTTTCATCTGTCTCATGCCTTCCTAGGTGCCGCTGGAGAAAACAGGCGTACTGACCTTTCGGATTGATTTTCTCTCTTTTAACATTACTCTCGTATCGTATACATGCGCAATATCAATTAGCATCAAAAAGTTCTTCTGACAAACGAACATTGTACTACTGTACGTATGATGACCATCATGATATTTAATGGAGAATTTCACGGGTATTCGCGTCAATTGTTGTATCTAGGGCGGCGATTCAGCTGGTTTGTTGAAGTCGGCGTTGTTCCGCTACAGGCTGGTTTCATATTGCAGGCACTTCGTATAGCACATACTTATGTTCCTCGTGTGGGAGTCATCTGAAGCTGAAGTAAGCACCGAAACTTCATAGAAGGCGGGCCTTAGGTATCTCTGATACCAGATGTAGCAGAAAGTCGCCTGCGTCATGCGTCGCGAGAATATGGTGGCAGCCGTTGAAAACGCCACAACGACCGGCATTTTCCGGGCGTGGTTCAGAAACCCTGGGCTCAACGTGACCGTGAGAAAGGATACGTTCGCGAAACCTGTTGAAGTTTTATATTCCAAGTGCTTCCTCGCATTTGGCCACGCTTCAAGCTCGTATCCCCAGAAGGTGCTGCCTCCGGGACACCGCTATTCGATGAAAGACCACGTACCCGCGCGCTATCTTCTTATCAATATCTCATGCTAGCTATCTATTTCCGCCCCCCGAAAAGCGGGTTTCAAAGGACTGGACGACTCAGGGATACAGAAAGGAGTTGAGGCTTCCTCGTATCGTGGCGCGGCTCTAAATTTGATTCTACTTGTTCAGAGAATGCACGAGGTTGTCACCGCTGAGCTTATTCGGAAAAGGTCAGTTGAATCATACTTGTTACCATCACTGTGGTTTTAACGTTCTCAAGGTTTATTTTGGATTGTTGTATTGAATAGCTTGACAAGAACACATCCGACTCACGTTGCGCCCACATAATCAGGCACACCGAGGATTCCACGATGTAAACGGGCTCACTACTTGTGACGAGATAAGGATAGAATACTATCAGAACTCCCACAAGAGCGCCGGGGCAGACTTCTCACACCCACGACCTTGGCCGAGGGCTCGACTTGCCCCGTATAAGATATCATCACCGATAGCCATAAACTGTTGTCACGAGGATAACAACTTTGATCTATTGCTGACATCCTGCGACTTGCTTTTCGATCCCCAACCTTCAGCGATGACTTCCTCAGACTCACACAAAGAAGACAAGACTGTGACTCACGCAGGCATCGTCGAGGTTAGACACGCTGATGATGTTCGCCTTGCTGAACTGGGCTACAAGAGCGAGTTCAAACGCGAGTTCTCGGTAAGTTGTCTCTTTGCAGTTGGCGCCACTCAGTTCATGGCGAGTACAGCTCTTCGAAACGGTCGCGTTCTCGTTCTCTATAATGGGTGTAATCGCTTCTGTTTCTTCTACTTTGGAATTTGGGCTCGTCAGTGGTGCGTGCGCACTGCTGGATATCTATCAGGCGTACTCATGCCACAGGCGGCCATGTGGGTATGGTGTTCGGATGGCTTATCCCTTCCATTTTTGTGATGACTATTGCTCTATCAATGGCTGAGCTTGCTTCATCTATGCCGTAAGTATGTCAACGCTCCCACGAGCGCCAACATCTGATCTTAGCCAGGACGAGTGCTGGGCTATACTATTTCTCTGCTAAGCTTGCTCCCAAAAAGTATGCCCCGCTGGCAAGTTGGATCACAGGTGACTAGGCCCATTCACTACCCCACCGCCGCACGCACATAATGATTCCACAGGATGGGCTAATATTACCGGTCAAATCACTCTTGTCTGTTCTATTGACTTCACTTGTGCCCAAATGATCACTACGGCGATTGCTGTAACCTCTGATGGCGCTACGGTCTTGTCGAACGGTGCTACTTACGGTATACTCATTGCTATCCTCTTGTCGCACGGTGTTGTCTGTTCAGCTGCTACGAGCATTCTTGCCCGCCTCAACATATTCTATGTGCTGATCAACGGCGAGTGCATCTCTATTGGCTACAACCGTTGATCCTAGTTTGACGTGTAGTGGGGACTACAATCGCGGCTATCATCGCACTCCTCGTGGTAGCAGGTGACAATAAAGTTTCCACCAAGGACGCATTTACGCTATTCGAGAATAATACCGGGTGGGCGAACAGTGAGTGAACTCTGTGTTATGCGTTTTTTAACGATCTTAATCAAAGTATGCAGACGGTTGGGCATTTTTGCTGGCATTCACCGCTCCCATGTGGACCTTGACTGGTTGTAAGTATCTCGTCCTAGTGTATATGACTTACCTTGAACAACGCGAATAGATGACTCGGCTGCACATATTGCTGAAGAAGTTGCTGGAGCCGACCGTGCAGCTCCGATAGCTATAGTCTCCGCTGTCGCTGCAACCGCCAGTTTGGGCTGGCTTCTCCTCATCGCCACATCATTTTGTGTTACTTCAATAAGTGACCTTCTCGCCTCCGAACTTCCCCTTCCGATGGGCCAAGTATTCTTGAATGTCCTAGGGAAGCGCGGCATGCTTGCAATGTGGTCTTTGATCATTGTTGTTCAGGTCCGGTGTTATCTTCCTAAGCATCAACATTGCTGATTATGTTGCTGTTCAGTACGTTACGGGCGCTGCCCAAGGTGTTGATGCTTCTCGCGTTGTTTTCGCCTTCGCCAGGTTCGTTGAATACATTAACTCTTGAAGGGACGCCCTTATCTCAATCCGATCTTTAACAGGGACAATGCTCTACCTGGTTCTCGTTGGTGGAAGAAAATGAATGCACGGACTCAAACGCCTGTGAACGCGGTCTGGTTTGTGATGGTCATAGCTGCGATCTGCGGGCTTCTCGGGTTCTCCACCACGGCTCTGACCTCGCTCGCTGGGTGAGTGTGGAAACTCATTTATGTACAGCCGTCTGACTCAAATCACTGACAGATCTGCTGTGATCGGGCTTTATACCTCTTACGTCGTCCCCATCTTACTTCGCATAACCAGTGGACGGAATAAACTGACACCTGGTCCTTTCACATTGGGGCGATGGGCTACACCCATTGGGATAGTCGCAGTTGCATGGGTCTCCTTCATAGTCGTCATGCTTCTGTTCCCTCCGGGACAGACGACGACAGCGGAAGATATGAGTGTGTTGGTCATTTCTTTCACTTGCATCGACTCTCACCCCAATCAATCAGACTACGCCATCGTTATTATTTCTGCGGTTTTCATCTTCGCCACGGTGTCTTGGGTTACATCGGCACATAAGTGGTTCTATGGTCCCGTGAAGAACGTCGGTGAAGAGGAGGAGGTCACGAAGGAGAAGGATCTTCAAACTTGAGCGCTCCATTATTAGAATATACCGCTGATCTTAACAAAATCTGTTATCTAGTGGTGAATATATGAATATAGTCTCTGCAGCTAAGTACTATCGAATTCCAATCAAGTGCTCGAGTTCCTCAACGCTGTCTGTGTAACTGTTTAACGTTTAACGACGCGACACGTCCGGAAAGATCGAGCGACAGCGTTCCGTGACTTGGCTTCTTCTTCTTAAGCACTATCCGAACTCTTCGCCGTAGGTGAAAATGAAGATAAAGATGTTTGATATCCGCCTACGCCATACAACTGACTAATAAGGACATGCCTCGCGGAACCCAAGGTGCTACTTAGTACCCACGTCTGTCACCTGACCATGACCTTGAGGCGAACTTTGTTCCTGAGTCCTTGACATCTTTCCCATACGCACCCACATTGCTAGATATTTACCTCCCTTTGATCCTTTGTTCTTGCAGTAAGTCATATAAGTAGTCCGCCGTCTTCAACATGGAAACAAGATAGAGGTAGTATTCAGGCCAACGGTCGTTACAAAATGGATACTAATTCAAAGCGATTCCGACGTTCAAGGTCAGAAACAGTCGGTTATTACCTTACATAGAGTCATTCCTTCTACTTGCCCAGAGGTGTCTTCGTCATGACCGTCAGAACCTCGAAAAGCACCTAAGAAGGTCAACAACTTGAAGTCATCGAAAGACAAAAACCGCCTACATCTGCGGCGGCCATCGTGGTGAGCTCGGCGTTCGTGTCGTATGCAGGAGCAACCTCGACTATGTCAGCCGAGACAATACGAAGGCCATCCAGTCCTCTCAGAATTGTGCGGATTTCCCTGGTCGACCATCCCCCCGTTTCTGGGGTACCGGTCGCAGGAGCAAATGCGGGGTCAATAGAGTCGATCTAATGGGATGTGATCAGTCATGAACAGTCAGTGGTGCAGGTAATGGGTCTCACGTCGATAGACAGGTAGACTGGTGAGTCTCCGACGACATCGCGAATTTTCTTAATGATGCCTTCAGTACCTAGACTACATCAGCATCGAGGATTGTATATCCCTGGCGAGCACCTACCAATGGTATCAATTTCGCGGGCCTCAATACGCTGGAATCCGGCATCGTCGTCGTTCTCGTAGTCTTCGAGTCCGGAAAGTGTCGTCCGGATCGCGCCGTGCTAGAAAAATCACAAACTAGGATCAAAGTACTCCAATGAAGAATAGGATAAGAAAAGGAACAATGGATGGGTATTAGAACAGGAAACACTTGCAATTGACGATCCGTTGTTGATGAGGCCTTCTTGGCTAGCCCAGTAAAAGTAGGTGCCGTGGTTGATGGCAGCGACATCGGATGGTGCGCCACCAAAGACCGAAGGCTTCCAAGTATCTAGCATGCGTCATGTAGGTCAGCCGGCGGAATGAAGCGTGAAAAATTTACCGAGATGTGAGTCGAAGTGGATGACAGAAATAGGACCGTAAGCGGAGTAAATTGAACGCAGAAGCGGAAGAACGATGGTGTGATCCCCACCAAGTGTGATAATGCGCGGGTGGTGCTTTCCATCGATCGAGAGAGGCGTCAGGGCCTGGCCAGTGACAGAGTCATTGCCCAGAGAAGAGTAAGGCTCCCTGTGCAAGAGAGCCTTGTGACCGTCCTCGATTTGTTGGATGGCAACCTTGTTATCATACGGTCTAAGCGGTCTATCAGCTGTCCGGACACGTTCAAGATGAGAACGGTACTGACGTAACAGGAATGTCGCCACAGTCTACGATTTTGAGGCCCGACCGGAAAGGATTGAATTCCAAAGGAACATTATAACCTCCATACAATGTCAGGCGGCGTGATCCTGCGCGGATGCCCGCTGTGAAATGGGGGTAAATAAAATTTCAATCAAGCAGGTGTAAGACAAACGCACCGGGCCCAAAACGTGCGCCAGGACGATAACTGGTGCCGGTATCCTATGGGTGGGAGTGAGAAACCTAATGGAACAAAGCGCAAGAGATGCCTACGAAAGGTGCACCAAGGAAGGCGATATCAAACGCCTCGTTTCTGTCCTTGGAGAGACACTGTACCCACGGCAGCCTGGCAAAGGTGGTGATACCGGAGAAAATGGCATCAGCCGTTACTGAGAAGACATTACTGCTAAGCAAAGTGGCCACATGTAAATGTATAGGTCTTTCTTTACCTTCGCCGCTTGCACCGCGGTACAAGGGTTCGACGGGATACCTGACATAGTCGAGAGGTACTTGGTCTTCGTGGTGGTCATGTTCGTGGGCGACAGTAACACCAGAGAGTGCAATGGCAAGGACGACGTTAGCAATAGAGAGGAACTGCATGATAGTCAACAGTGAAGATGGACGGTCAGATTGGGAGTTAATTTATACCCAGAGGAGTCACAGAATTGCACCATATCAATAGAATAGAATTACGGAGTAACGGCGCGTTTATTGGAATAGGATCGCGTCGTGTTTTGCCTTGAGGCCAACTCCGCTCTGCCGGGTTTCTCACTCGGAAATGAGACTAGAGATAAGGATGGAACAACGTAAGAGCGTGCATCTGGACAGGAGGATCGGTTAAGGAGCATGTGTGGTGCAGATAACGGGCGAGGATAAAGAGAAGGCGGCGTCCCCGCGGCGAAAGTTGAATTCGTCAGCGCGCTGTCACGATTCGAACCTCTTGTCATGTCCCACCAAGTCTCATCAACAGAAAGCGACCCTCTGATCTCGCGGGCCTTGAGCTCCCCAGGAGTCGACGTCGCTGACTACAATGCCACTTTCTCCTCGAATGTTGAACGTGGTGGCGAGATCAAACAGCCTGACCGCGTGAACTTTCGCCTTTTTGGGTCACTTGCCGTTGATTCGGCACCTGGTAAGCGTACGCCTTGTTCACAACTCTGACAATGGACTAAATCAAGTTCTTAGTTATTCTCTCTTACATCTTACAAAATTCTATTCAGACTGTCTCAATACTCATCGTCGGTCGTCTGGGCCCAGAAGAACTTTCGGTTGCCGCATTTTCGCTGATGTTGGCTTTCGTAACTGGCTAGTGTTTGGTCTTCTTAACTCTATATAGGATGATCCCACGTCGTCTGTAGGTTGGTGTGTGGCACTCGGAGGAACGACGGCTTTGGACACCTTTGGATCTCAGGCTTTCACCGGAGGAAGTCGTCCTACTGATCTCTCTGTCCATTTTCAGCGGTGTATCTTATTGTTGTGGCTGCTTCTCATCCCCGTTTGCGTCTTTTGGGCGTTCATCGAACCTGTTTTACTTGCCCTTGGTCAACCGGAACTGTTGAGCCGCAACGTACAAAAATTTCTTCGCGTCCTCATCATTGGCGCGCCCGGTTATATCGGATTTGAAAGCCTGAAGAAGTACCTCCAATGCCAAGGTCAGTCTTTTGAGCCTACGTGGACGGGAAGCACGCTGACTCTGCAGCGCAGGTATTATGAGTGCATCTACCGCAGTCTTAGCAATTGTATTCCCCATCAATGTCGGCCTGAACATTGTCTTCGTTCGGGACTTTGGTCTCTTGGGGTCTCCTTTAGCTCTATCTGTTACTTATTGGCTATCCTTCGTTTTACTTTCGGCCCTTACCTACTTCTCTCCGACTCATCGACGCAATGGATGTTGGGGAGGAATTCAACTAGCTGAAGTCTTCGATTTTCGGAGCTGCATCCTGTTCCTAAAGCTTGCAATTCCCGGAATTCTGATGGTCGGCACGGAATGGTACGTTCTACATCATACATAAGTACCTCTAGTATTCAACAGTCTTCAGGGCCGCATTCGAGATTGTCGCGTTGGTCGCTGGACGACTGGGATCTTTGCCGCTTGCTGCCCAATCCGTCATCATGACCACTGATCAAAGTGATTTCGCTTTGCCTTGACCTTCATATTTCGGCTGATGTAGATGATAGTTCTAAATACTTTACCATTTGGAATCGGCGTTGCTGCCTCTAATCGGGTCGGAAACCTCATTGGATCGCGTTCAGCCCTCGGTGCAAAGCACGCTGCTCATGCTTCGGCTCTATTGAGCGTGATCGTCGGAACTCTCGTGATGATTGTCATGATGGCCACGAAAGACGTAGGCTGCGTTTTTGTCCAACAGAGTAAACATTGTTGATATGAGCTAGGTATACGGATATTTATTCAGTGATGACAAGGCTGTCGTAGACCTAGTCAGCAAAGTCATGCCCTTGGTAGCCTCCTTTCAGGTGGCTGACGGATTGGCTGGTTCTTGTGGAGGAGTATTACGTGGGCAGGGTACGCTTTGTATCACTCCTTGCGGCAAACACGCTGAATTTTCATTAGGGCGTCAGCACCTCGGAGCCATTTTCAACCTCGTTGCTTACTATGTCCTGGCTCTGCCGATGGGTGTATCCCTCGCATTTCGTACAGACCTTGGTCTCCAGGGGCTCTGGATTGGTGCGCTTACACTATGTTCTCTTCTGAGTGTCTGACATTGGGCCGTAGGTCAAGTTGTAGCGTTATTCATCGTCGGCATAGGAGAGTACTGTGTTGTCTGGTTAGCAACGGACTGGGACTTGGAAGTTAAACTCGGAATTGAACGCAACAAGCTAGAGTCGAAACACAGGGCAACTCACGCTATCGAAGAATATACATAACACCGGTAGGATCACTGTAAGGCATACAAGTATAACACTATATTCAACATGTGAACATTTCAGAGTCGTGATCGATCGCTAAGCGGGGAGCCGTGGTAAATATCGTTCGGCATGTACTATCAACGCTACCCCCAAACTACCACGACGTTGCTCCCATCATGCACTTTGGACTTATGTTTGACAAGGCTAATCTTTAAACCATTATTCCAGCGTCTGCTTTACAATTTTTCGAATCATAACTTGTGCGCTCCTGACTGTCGACTCCTCGCTCCGTCCGCCATCTATGCATGATGCTAGGAGATCGTGTCGCTTGGTTCCTGCTGATCTGCTTGGCGCGTATAAAATCTGCGAACACGAATTTTCGACTGTTTCTGGAACCATGGCCATTGAATACCCCATCACACGCCCAATTCTCATTCGTTGGTTCGCTCCTGTTGTCTACGTTCTTGTTTTCATCGCTGTAGTTCTCTTGAGCATATTGAATGGTTCGTGTCTTTTTCTTCTCCAATTGAGTTGCCCTCAATGCAGTATACAGTCGCTTTGGTCGGATACGAAACGGTCACCGTCTTCGAGCCTGATCCGAATTACACGCAGTCCGAATGGTACGACACCTACTTGCCCATGCGTCGCGCCAAAGCGGGATCGCTATGTGACCCTGTCATATTCAATGTCGGCGATTCTTTCGCAACCAACTATTCTCTGTTTCAATGGACGATTGAATCTATTCCTCGTTCGAACACTGGAGGAACAGGTGTCTTGTACAAAGGCACACCACTTGATCACTGTGATTTCACTTCTCTATACATCACCGGTGATCTACGCAGCTACAGTATCGATTATACAGGCATCATAACTTGCAAGGCGGCGGAAGGTTATGTGTTGAGGGCTAAGACGGCGTTCTCCATCTCAGGCTTGTATGGAAGGTACTCCCCACTCCAAGGCCAGGTGGGGGCGAAGAGCATACAAGAAGGTGGCATATATGATCCATCAACAGACGAACCTCGAAGTTTCGCCTTCGCCGCGGTGTAGGTTTGTCAACAACGCTCTGTGAGTTCCATGCTCATCTCCACTAGGATGACTCTAGCGTCGAATGATACCGGGGACAGAATAACAACGATGTACGTCCTCAGCAATGGGACTACTCCAAGCCTCTACTCCCTTCAAGTCGATTTCCCTTTCTGCCCCGCATCGCTCGGTGCTTCAGCGGAATGCGCCACATCTGCTCCAACATACAATATCTCGTCCGTATCTGTAGGGTATTCCGACTTCAACTTACAGCAATACGTCTCGTCTCAGCCCATCGAGCCACTGAATACCCCTTTGATAACCACGGACGTTGAGGGGCCGCTTGCCAACATCATCCAAGTCATCGCAGCCGGTGTGCGTATCGACCTGGGAAATCCGAGCCCCAACAATCTCTTCCTGAACAATTCTGCTATCGACGGCGCGTTGCGCGCCAACTTTCCGGCTACGGAAAACGCGCCATTTACCGAGTCTGTGGCGTATAATATACGTAAATCTCCAGCAACGGCTGCAGCGGGATCACAACTTGACACCATACTTCCTCTGAACGTCAGTGGACCGGGCGTTGCCCGCGTACCCTATGCTTGTCGTTCCCAGCGACGCAAGTCTCCTGGATCCTTATTCGTGTCTGTTCTTGTTGCCACCTTGACGATGACTTCATCGGGTTGGGCTGCCTTTATGCTAGTGGCGACTACATGGATTAAAAGACGGAATCCTCAAGGTACATTGTTACATTTCTATCCAAGTTCTGGTACTAATGTGTATTTACAGCGAACGTGTGCTCTCCGCCAGCCAGTGGCGCTAAACATTACGAACCTGTCAACTACTAGACTGGTTACAAACCTTTGAGTGCTACTTTTCCAAGGGAATAGATTATATAGCGACAGTCCAGGTAAATGCTACCGTCTTCGATTGCTGACAGGTGGCCGTTTTCATTCGATCGGCTTGCGTTTACTACTCAGTTCATTTCGCCTTTCCTCAGTCTAGCGATTCGTTTGCATGATGACTTCCTGCTCTCGACCGCAGGAGACGTGCTAGATAATTCTCTCGCCCAGGTTCTTTACCGTGATATTGTATCGACCATGTCGAACGCAAAAAAATTTAAGCTCGGCGATGAAGTGTGTATCGACCCTATACGCTTCTCCTGATGCCGATATGGCTCTTGCCTGAACTTCACACTGAATACACAGCGAGTTCATTAGTGCACTCTTTCAAGAGTCAAAAGGTGCCTGGCCGACTGGTTCTGCAAGATCCGGAGCCTCAGTCGCGAAAAATCGAATAAGATTACTAATCGATGACGCATGGTACATATCCACGCCTTGTTAATCGACTGCTTCTAATTGCAACCATGGCCTTCGTTTCGCCACCATCGCTGCAAGCTCTTGCTTGGCCTCTTCAATTCTGCGTGTTCTCGACAGCAGCCACATATGTCGCTTCAGTAATTACGGGAAATGTCTCCCAGGTCGGTCCTCCGTGCAAGGGAAAGGGCCATGTCTTACCATCACGCAGGTCGACCGACTCTGGACTTTTTTACCGACGATTTACACAGCGTATTTCGCTCTTCTCCCTCTGTGGCCTCAATATTCGCAGCCTTTTCCACTGTGTCCATATGTCCCAGAAGAACTTTCGTTAGCTGCGACCGATTTTAGCCCTCGCGGACTTTTCATGTTCGGGCTTGTAGTCATCTGGATGTTTCGGTACGACTCCTCTAGTCGGCGATGCCTTGAATTTATGGTTTTTTCTCTAGACTGAGCTACAACACATTCCGTCGTGGTCTTTTCAGCCTCAAAGACGAAGACTATAGATGGGCCGTTCTTCGCTCTCAACTTCCTCCGTGGCTCTTCCAAATCGTGAACTTGACCTTCATTGCTGCCATTCAAAACGTTCTACTCCTTCTTCTCGGTATACCCACCTACGTAGCCGTTGTGCAACAGCCACACGGTCCGATGTCGTTCTCTGATGTCGCCCTCGGCGCAGTCTCGCTGGTTATACTTGCGTTAGAATTCACTGCGGACAACCAGCAGTACGCGTATCAGAGCTACAAGCAGTCATACCTCGAAGGAACTGAGTATGACGAGAAAAAACATTGGGTCGGCGCACGTCTTGACTGGATACCCGCAGACGCGAAGCGTGGTTTCGTGACGCGGGGTCTCTGGGCTTGGTCGCGACATCCCAACTTCACTTGCGAACAAACCTTTTGGGTGAGTATGTCTTCTCCCTGTACTCTTTCTTTTAATCAATTTTGCAGTGGTTGAATACGTTCTTTCCCGTCGCCGCGCCTTATCCTCCCTCACTTCCTCACTATTCGGTTGCTCAACTCTTTCTCATGCTCAAGTCGTCCTTCCTTTCTCTATTCACTGCTCGTGCATCATTTGGACAGCTGCTCTTCAGCTTGACACACTTTTTGTCTCCATTTTGGCCAATACTCCCAGCTTTATGTCTGTCCGCACTTTTCCTCTCATCAACAATGTATACGGAGAACATCACCCTAGCCAAGTATCCAACGTATGCTGTCTATCAGCGTCGCGTGGCGATGTTCGGATTCTTCAAGACTTTGGAGATGTCTCTTTGGTATCGTCTCTTCGATGAGGAACAAAGGGTTGACGACGAGAAAGTGCTTTGGGGATCCGACAAAGGCAAAGGAAAGAAAGATTAGCGGCAATGCCTTCAACCTCTTGGACTTTGCCTTCATCTGTATTACTTACTACATTTGTAAGATCGACTGTATGAATATAAGCATCTTCCCTTCATTAATCCTGATCTTCTCGTACTTCGATACATCTGTGCATTTAGTCACCATGATACGAACCGTGCAACGGTACTTTTGACCCGACTGGGCTGCGCAGCAGTAGATGCTCCGCGGTTGTCAATGCCAAGTTTGAACCTCTCTGATCTGTAGTGCAGAGTCTCCGCAGCGATCTCCGGCGTAGCCATTTAACTCATATATATGGGCTTTGGTGCTGAAGAGAAGCCGCGATGTACCAAACGACCCGCCTTCTTATCCGCCCATTCGAGGACAGCGACACACTAGACGTCCATAACCTATGGACAGACCCTCGAGTGGAACCATCGCGGACTTCCAGCACCATGGAGCTCTTGCAAGATAAAATACATGCGACACATTCGCTGTTTTTTGTCGTCTTTGAACTGCTGGATACTGGCGCGTTCGTGGGATGAGCACTCTCTCCATTGATGGCGAATGGGGAATAATGCTTCGAAAGGAGTTCTGGGACGGGGGTTGGGCCGAGAGGTGGCAGAGTGGACATTGCGCTACGCATTATCAGAACTTCAGATGATTGAGGTTAATCTCCGTGTCCTTGAGAGCAACGTTAGAGCACTGCATCTCTACAACTCGATGTGAGTTGTTACGTTGTCGGAGCATAGAAACTGACATGACTTGACATACAGCGGGTTCCTCGAGATTGGAAGAGGGCAGGGCATAGTGCAGATGGTATTTACGCGGGACGCTTGGGAGGCGTTGCCGTCGCAGCAGAAGAAAAGCCCACCCATCCAATATGCATTTCATGTCTGCAGGCAGACCGTATCTTCCGTTCGACCTCCTGTACAATCTGTAATTGTATGACATCTATACCCTGTAATAACTCATGTTCGTCGCAGTCCGGCTGTCGGTAATCCGCCATTCGTAGGTGATCGCCTAGTGGCGCCGAGTCCTGACATATGGCGAGGTCATAATGGATCACGCCAGATCACGCGCTCTTTCATTTTCAGTCTTTCACGATCATCTTTGAAATTTTCTCGTGGAGATTCATTCTAATTTCGCCTCCATTTTGCGGCTTGCCACACTTTGAACTGATGGTTATTTGCAGAGAGAGATAACGTGGGAGGTAAGCGCCACTTTAGGAACTGCCTATTCTAGTTCATTTGTCGTCTCAAGGACTTTCCGTTCCGTGGAAACCCCGAACTCATGATCATGGATTGGCCACGGCCGAAGGCTGAGGAAACTTGACATTCTTTGAGCCTGTGATAAATAAGGAACTCAATGGCGAACGCCATCTTCATCTTCATGAGGAACTCGCATCCAACGCCGCCCGTTACTTGAGACGAAGTTCGGCAAGATTACTGGCGGAGGAGCGTCGAATGGCGCTGTTGTGTTCTTAGGTTTCTCCTTTACATCACGTTCATTTGTACCAGGAGCTCATTTCAAACCAGAGGTCCGTATGCCTCCCACCCTTGCGCTTCGCAGATCCCGTGGCGCTACCAACAGACTACCGATACAAGGAGGGAAAGGAATACATTACCGAAGCCAGCTGTACGTTCAATCAAATGTACGAGCCTGTAGGACATGATTGACATATGTATATCAAGATGCTTTTCAGCCTACTAACGATGGCCAATCTGGAGGTGACACTTCAACTTTCAGAATTAAACAAAGGCAGACTGTAACATGGCCCAGACACAGCATTCGAGGATAAAGTTGGTCTAGGACAACCAACTGAGAACCCGTAATTGCAGCTGTGGAAGCGTTGATGTTGACTGAATTGGTGTTTAGACTGTTCGTCAATATCGTCGGGCCTCCGTCATTTCCTTCAAAGACCAGCCTTCCTGTAAAGGTCTACCTTCACGGCGGGTATGGACCATTTTCACTTTTTTTTGCGGTACGTTTAACGCCGAAGTTGGTAGATTTCTTCAGTTTGGATCTCCCCACGGCCTCAAATCACAAAAGCAATTCGTAGCAACGGAAAAAGAAGAAGTCCACGTAAACATTGGATACCGACTCTCTGCCTTTGGTTTTTTGGCCAGTGACGAACCAAAAGTAGCAGGTAATTTCGGCTTCAAGGATCAATGGATGGGGCTAGAATGGATACAAAACAACATTGCTGCCTTTGGAGGTGTGTCGGATCATGCAGAGGATAGTCAAGAACTCGTTGCTCAAGCTCGTGCCTAGGCAATCCTGAGAACATAACTATTCAGGGTTTATCCGCCGGTGAGTCGGTCTCTTCTGCGCCTTCATCGTATTCTAAATAACGCAGGTGCCCATTCGGTTCACCAGATTCTTCATCATACGTCGAGACTACCCAAAGGGATGAGGGCGCCGTTCCGAAGAGCCCTACTCATGTCGAACGCTATCGTGTATCTCATTTGCTTTGTCCGTCTCTTGCATTACTCACGTTCTTGACAGTCTACCACCGAAGACACCTGCCGAACTTCGTCCTCAATTTCAAGCGCTATGTCGAGCGTTAGAGCTCGATCCCGCCTCCCCTTCAATCTTATCTCAACTAAGAGAAGTTTCGGCCGACAAGATTTGTCACGTCATTGAAACAGACGCCGTTGGAACTGAGTACGGAACTTATCGAGGATGCGTCGACGCGGACTGGCTAGCAGCAGTGCCGGACGCGATGGAATGGCAGCGGTCTGGGAAACTGGCCCAAGGCTTGCGGGACAAGGGCGTGAAGAGCGTGATCATTGGAGACACAAGCGAAGAATGGTATTTGTATTCCATCGCGCATCCGGTGAAGACCCCAGCGGATGTCGTGCCGAATTTGGAGAGGTACTACCCGGATGATATCGTTGGGAAGATGGTCAAGTTATACAGGACGTTACCCGACAACGCTGGAGCAGAGGAAAGCGCACGTCTGTACGGCGAGATCGCGTCCGACTATCAAGTGCACCTCCCTGTGCGTCTGCTGGCGAGAGATCTCCAGGCGGCAGGCTTTCCGGTCCTCAGATACGAGTTTCGATGGGCACCCGAACAGGTTAGACCCAAAGGTGCTTCCAAGTTTTGTTCTGGATTGGACCTTCATTCAAACATGGATTGCACAGGTTACGTTACCCATGGCACGGATGGTGTCATATGGCACCTCCGTGTGCCCTCCCTCGAACCTGCTCAAGTTGAGGTGGCCAAAAATTGGATTCAGGCTATCGATATGGAAGTCGAGAAACTCGAAGCAGCTGGGAA
>JADNYV010000475.1:0-26029 GCA_015501055.1 Mucidula mucida
CGAGTGTGGTGTGTGATACGACGGACGATGCCGCGGTGAGGCTTGGTGGGAGCGCGACTGCGACATCTAGCGCTGCGCAGGCGTCTGGGACGACGGCTGCTGATGACGATGATGATTGTGAAGATGATTCCGCGGACGACGACGACGATGATTGTGAGGACGATGATACTACCATTTCCAGTATTTCTGCGACACCCTCCGCCTCCGCCTCTTCTACGCCTTCCTCTGTCGATGCCAACAATAACGCTGCGGATACTGGAGCCATCACCACCCTCATCGCGCGTCCCACCTCCTCCTCTTCTGCCTCCACATTCCTTCGCGCCGCTCGTCCCTCCGTTGTTGCTAAACGCCAAATTGTCAAAGGCTCTATAAGCCTTGTGCCTATTTCTACTGCCCGGCGTCGACTGCGACCGGAACGGCCGTGGTGGCTTCGGGCGCGAGTGTGGTCACGGTGACAGCGACTGTTACGGAGACGACGACAATGCTGGTGGTTCCCGTTTCGACGGCGACTGCATCTGCGTCAAGCGTCGCTGTTTCTTCGAGTGCCAGCGCCACCCTCGGTGTATCGGCGACTTCCAGTGCCGCCTCTTCAATCGCTACCTCAGTCATACCACCCTCTTCGGCCGCAGTCGCTACCCCTTCCTCCGCCACGAACCCCTTTCCCTCTTTGAGCCCCGCGTCTGCGATTGCGTCTGGTGCCTCAACAACCTCTGTATCACCTACTATCACTCCCGTGTCCTCATCCGCCGCATCTGCAGCCGCCGCAGCGACGTCCTCCTCCGAAGCGGATGAGGAAGCTGCAGCTGAGAGCTCTGCCAAGGCGAGTCTGAGTAGCAAGCTAGCTGCATCGTCGAGTTCGGCGAGCGCGAGCGTGAGCACTGTTACGCCGGTGTCTTCTGCGACTTCTACATCAGTGCTGAGCACGACAAGTAGTGTCGAGGAGACGGCTACGACGAGCAGCAAGGGAGGGTTTACGTTTGCTACGAGCGTGTAAGATACGCTTTACTTACATACTGGATATGTTATACTCGATGAGGACTTTATTGTATTTTAGCATACGCTGTATTTACTCTCCTTTACTTTACGTGGATCAAAATAGATGATGTCGAGCTTCGAACGGATGTGGTGTGATTTCTTACTTGCGGCGGACGCTTTCGAGGTTGTGTATAACTGGTGTTCAAGTAAAATGTGGCAAGTTCAAGCAACGGATTCGGATACGGGGAATTGAACCCCGAGCTGCCGCGCACACTTTAGGGAAGGGAAACCAATGAGGGCGGCAATGTTCGCTGTTACACCATATCCGATGGTTGGGTCGGAGGGTGTGGCGAGCATCATGGGATCTTCTGTTCTTGTTCAGCACAAAAGAGGTGATTGTGAGCGCCTGAAAGAGCTGAACGCTGTAGGATGTAGATGAAACTTCCTGCCCCAGCAAGAAGATGGAGGTGCATGCACGTCGTTGGTTGGGCCTAACAGCTTGTTGACGCGAACAAATTTAACGGTAAGAGATGCATTCGGATACGGGGATTCGAACCTCGAACCACCAGGGGAAAGACAATACGATCAGAGCGGCAATGTTGGCCGTTATTCCATATCCGATGAGTGTGGCGAGGATTCTGTTCTTGTTCAGCACAAAAGAGGTGATTGTGAGCGCCTGAAAGAGCTGAACGCTGTAGGATGTAGATGAAACTTCCTGCCCCAGCAAGAAGATGGAGGTGCATGCACGTCGTTGGTTGGGCCTAACAGCTTGTTGACGCGAACAAAATCAACGGTGAGAGATGCATTCGGATACGGGGATTCGAACCTCGAACCACCAGGGGAAAGACAACACGATGAAAGGCGGGCAATGTTGGCCGTTATTCCATATCCGATGAGTGGGTGGCGAAGATCGTGGGATCTTCTGTTCTTGTTCAGCACAAAAGAGGCGCCTGAAAAAGGAGAACGCTGTAGGTCGAAGGGGGATACACCTTCTAGCCCGGCAAGAAGATCAAGGTGCACTTGGGGGCCTAACTCGAAGGAATGCCAACAAAAAGAACGCAAATGCCTATTCGGATACGGGGAATCGAACCCCGAGCTGCCGCGTACATTACGAACATGAGAGGCGGCAATGTTAGCCGTTACACCATATCCGATGGTCCGGCAAAGATTGATAGTTTGAACGACGCATCACCTTGAAATGTGAGTTGATGCAGAACAATCGCTCATTTCGGTTGCGAGGAATTGAACCCACCGAGCTCACACTAAGTACGAGAGGCGGCGTACACGTTACACCATAGTGTGTAAGGATCATAAAAGCGGATAGATGGCAGAACTCTGGTACCATACTTCCTGATCTCTGCACCCTTTGAGATACTACCACACTCGCTGGAAACTGATTCCTAAAAAAGAAAATATACAAAAACTTTGCAGTACATATTAATCGAAGACGAGCAAGGTGGACGGCGATGTGTCCGTTTCACCATACTGTAGGAAAAAGCCATCTCGATCCGGGGTTTGTAGGTCGCAAAAATATACTATGGAATCTATATCCCATCGTCCCCCCAAAGAAAAGATCCAGGTCATGCTCCTATTTGGATACAAGGAATTGAATCCCAGACAAGAGGGACGATGTTTCCGTTACACCATATCCGATAGACTACCTGCTGTTGTCCGGAGAACTTGGAAAGCAAGAGGTGACGTCCCGGTGGCAGAAGGGACTCTGTCGAATGAATTGGTGGGTGGGCACGACTGAGTTGTTTTGAAATCATTCATCCGAGCCTACGTACCTCTTTCTCACTCTGCAAGGCCAAATTCATTGTGTGGAAGACTGCTTGAAGCATTCATTTCAATGTTATCCGATCTTGGCCCGTTATACCACAACGTGGGAGACTTGATAGTTCGACTGTGGCGTCAAACAGCCCACGTGGTAGAGCAGCACTCCATGTGAGACATCCGATATGGTGTAACGGCTAACATTGCCGCCTTTCATAGATGCGACTGTTATTGTTATCAACGCGGCAGCTCGGGGTTCGATTCCCCGTATCGGAATGGCTGGGTTTGCTCTTTTTGTTTTTTAAAAAAAGGTCACAAAGTGTGGCGCAGTCAATGATCACCTCAACGTGTGCCACAAAGTCAGCTTGTGTTCAAATAGTCACGCCAGGCCCCAGGGAGGGAGGGCCTCTGAAGGTAATATAAAGTCGTTCACGTCTGATGTCTTGATTATGATAGAGTATTCAGTGTTCGGAGGATGAACGTTGACGATAATGATAACAACAGTCCGTTACACAAGTATGGCACTCCACTTCTTCTCCTCTAATTACATTCGCTGCGGATTAGGTTCACCCCTTGCCGCCTTCAGAAATCCTAGCGGTTTACTAACAGCATCGACCAACGTATGATTATGATCATTCGCCGCATGCCACATCGCAAAACCCGCCAACTTCTGGTCCTTGATATACTCCCCCTTCGCCTCCATCGCCACATGATCGTCGTACGAGACCAGCACGTCGTTGTCATAGTCGTACATGTAAGGCTGTCATCATCTCAGTCAGCATTGAAGTTATCCACATTTGGGCGGCGCATACCGTCTGAGAACACTCATCAAAAGTATACGAGAGGTTCTTCCCAAAAGGCACTTTCCCATCATCCCCTAGATATCCCGCTGTGACCATCGACTTGAACGAAATGAGTCCGTTCTGTACTGCTTCAGTAGTAGTAGGTCGTGGCACTTTGTTCCCGCACTGGTCCGCAGGGGGGTTATACCGGAACTCCAGGGATGCATTTGGCTGGGGTGCAGAGAAGGAGCCAAAGTGCGGCAAGCTTTGAAGAGTCGCTGTGAGGCTGAAGTTTGCATACGTCGAGTTGGCGGGCTTGAAGGGTTTGTCGAGTAATGGATAACGTAGGCCGCTGTAGGTGCGCCCGAAAGCGGCTACACCGACGACGAGCTGATCACGAAGTATCAGTACGGAAAGCGCTAGGATGTGAGAGTTGCTCGCCTTTTCGGGTGCCATCCCGGCGTTCTGCCACCCCTCCACTGCGGCGTTCATTGAATGTGGCTCCGAAGGGCTAATTCCAGCGCTCATCGCAGCATCTTCGAGAGAAGCACAACTCGCCAAAGTGGGATCCTTAATCAGAGGCGCGTTGGGCCCAACCTGATTGTTCAAGGACCGAGGACCGAATATGCCATACGCCATGATCGCTACATGTATACACAGGTCAGGATGACATGAGAACTTGAACCCACACACATACCAGTGTGGTTAAGAACGTCAGCGAATGGGACTAGATCCACTCCCGTTCCTGAATCGTTGTCCAGTTTGAATGGCGTTAACCCCACCGCGGCTGATAGATACAGCCCTTGTCTTTTCTGTCGCAGCAATGTCAACACCGACAAGAAATTCTCGGCGTCAGAACTTGTATTGTTTAGGCTGCAGGTCGGCCAGTCCTCGTCATCCTCGTTGGGATCCTCCCACGCGAAATCGACGCCACATAGATGATATTTGTCAACGACTTGAAGGATGCTGTCCGCGAAGGCTCCTTGGGTAGCGTTATCGGCGAGAGAGGATGAAAAGAAGCCGTCATAGACGCCGAATGAAAGAATCGCCGTTTTGCCCTGCATAAAAATGAGATTGATGACACACTCTGAACTGCGATAATACGACTACTCACGCGGCCTTTGACTGTATCCGAAAAATCATGGAGGAACGCGTCTCCGACGTCCGAGCCGTTCTCCGCATGTCCGTTGATTCTGATGTTGGTGGGGTCATTTGGGTCCGCAAGGCTGCCAACCTCTGAGTCAGTGGAAGTCTCGTGGGCCTATAAAGCAAGACTCACGCAAAAGCATACGCGGCAATCGTATACTTTTCCCATGACACGTTTTGGAAGGACACCGAATCGACGACATACGCCAGGCGAATGTATTGTCCGTCTGTCGCTTCACGGGTGATCCTGGGTATATATGCTGCCAGAGCAAAGGGAAGGAATGCGACGAGAAGCAGGTTCATGGTGAATTTGTTGGGGAGAAAAAGGAGTAGGGCGAGGTGTTTATGTAGTATACATGGAGATGCATTCCATACTATCGCTTCCCATTCCGATGTTTGACTCGAATTCTTGATCATATGAAGGAGAATAGTATGGTATGCAAACAGTCCTGTGACGCAAAGTAAGTCCTTCGCATGTCGTAGAAATGGAAAGCACAAGAACATATCGCGGACGGAGGCGTCGCCAAAGTACGAATTCAGGTCCAGTGGAATGCGATGCAGTACGTAGTGCGAAATCTAATATGATATCCACGAAAAAAACAGTACTGCGAAGAATGATGAGGTGCTTACAGGATAAACACTTAAACGTACATTCCATATACAATCGTCCACAGTCTGTTGAATAGGTCATGTTCATAGTGGGGAGTGGAAACGAAAGGGCAGTGCCCGTGGGAAACGATATATGATCCTTCAGTGCTAGCACTACATTGGCCGTTACCCTACAACGCCTCACTAACAGCCCCAACCAACAACACATGATAATCACTTGCCGCATGCCACATCGCGAAACCCGCCAACTTCTTATCAACAATATACTTCCCCTTCTCTCCAAACGACCTCTGATCATCATACGAAATAAGTATACCATTCTTCTCATCCTGCATGAACGCCTACAGCAATGTCAATACTACTACTACTCGGAATCGGAGAAGAAAAATCCTCACCGTCTTCGTACAATCATCAAACACATACGTGACATTATCCGCTGCGGACCCATCGGCCTTGAGATACCCCACATCAACAAGGCCCTCAAACGTGAACACCCCACTATGACTTTGGGGTGCGCCACATGCATCTGGCGGCCCTTCGCCATCCTTAATATCCGGATACCCCTGTGGGATGGAATGGAACTGTGGGTACGTTGCTATGATACCCTGTGATTTATCGTCCACTCCCTCGAGACTGTTGTAGGAGCGCCCATACGCTGGAATGCCCAGGACAATCTGGCACTGCGTGTGTTGGTTGGTCAAGAAGATTGGGGGGAGATACCTACCTTGTCGAGTGGCATCCCAGCTTTCGTCCACGCGTCAACCGAAGAGTCCGCCGTCAAGATGAACGCATAAGAAGGAAGTGCGCTCTTCATACATTCATCTCCCGTCAAAGGTGCGTTGGGCCCGGTCTGATTGTTCGACCAGGAGCCGAAAACGTCGTATGCCATGATCGCTATATCACGAATGAGAATAGGCATCTTAGACCTAGTCGGAAGGACATACCAACATGATCCAAAACCTTTGCAAAGTCACTCACATCCGTCCGCGGGCTGCCCGTCTCGTCAAGGAACGGCAACATACCCACAGCAGCCGATATCCCCACGCTCTTCGTCTTCTCATCGCCATCAAGCGCCTTCCTCAGGTCTTTAAGCAGCGCGAGAAAATTGTCCGTATCGCTGGCGTCGACTTGGTTACACGGAAGTCCACTGCCACCGGGAAACTCCCAGTCAAAGTCAAGCCCATCTAAACTGTAGTTGGCGACTAGCTGAACGAGCGCGTTGACAAATGTCGCGCGATTCTGAGCGGCGGATAAGGGAGAAAAGTAAATGGAACCCTGCGATCCTCCCAAAGACACGAAAGCTTTCACATTCTACAAGAAACCCTGAGAACGAAGGAACAAATGTTACATGTTGGCGGCGCATACCTTTTCTTTGGCGGTCTTGACGAATAAGCGAAGGTTGTCGGGATTAGTGATGCTGATGTATGGAGGATCGGGCATGGTGACGCTACAGTATCGGTAATGATTAACGAGGGGCAAGGTCAATAGGAAGAGACACATACCCAAACGAATAGGTTAGCATCGTGTAGCTGCCCCATGTCAAATTGTCGAAAGGGACCCAATCGGCTACCCAGGCCGCCTTGATAGGCGACTTGGCCGAAGCAGACGCAGACGACGTGGCGGTAGTCTTGGACGAAGTACATGTAGTAGCCCCGGTCTGACGCCTCCGAAATGTCTTATGTCTAGCCATACGCTTGTAAGATAACGGATCGATGTTGTCGTAATCTGCTGCCAGAGCAGATGAGACGAAAAGGATAAGACTAAAGAAAATGATAAGACGGTTCATGTTAGGGTTGTTGAGAAAGAGATCGTCAATGTATAATTTATGTATGACTGAGAAGATGCAGTGCATAATGGTATTCAGAGTATGATAAGCAGAACAATACTACAAAATGATGAGCGTCGGAAGAATGGAAACGGGCCGAAACGTACATTCATGATCAACGTCCAAGTCACGGTCCAATTCTCGCAGCAGGAAAGCAGTGCTGCAAAGAATGACAAACAGCTCTTAGGATGGAAAACACAGGAACATACATTCCATGTTCACTGATTGCCTGCTCCTTCGCGTCTGACCATGGCAAATGGCCCAAAAACGATTCGACGAAAACCGCCAACATTCCTACTGGACGCTGAGCCGCAGAGCGATCTATAGTAGATTTCAATCTCGAGTGTAAGCAAGGAAAAGGGATTGCTCACCCAATTAACGAAAACACGTGAGATCAACTGGCTGCGAATGAACCTGCCGACGTTGAGATACCGGACTGGGACGCCACGCTTCTCAAACATGAAGCACTAAGCCTCCATGGTGCGCCGCACACATCCTTCGATGTCCTTAAAACCCGGATGGGCTGAATGGCACTTTGGATACTTCGCCCTGCGCTTGTGGAATTATCGTGCACGTCTCAAGGACTGTTGAGGCTGTCGAATGAGCGCCCGTACGCTGACATACCAAGGACGATTTGTACTGCGTTCGTCCTCAGTCCGCTGTTAACGTGTACGGTCAAAGCGGAAATGCGCTCGCTGTACATATCACTGCATTCATTACAACAGGTGCAGGTTTCGTATTCACGGCATAAGTATTCGGAATGTCATTGGCCAATCCTACGAAATGATAAGCCTTGGTAGAATGGAAATGGACAGAAACTTACATTCATCAATATCGACAATGGACCCCAAGGAGAGGAGAGGAAAGCCCTGGAAGATGCATTAGGCCACTTTACGTTGTTCAAGGCGGCTCTTACTCTTCTTGGAACGAATTCGACGAAGGAGGAAACCTTGCTCCAATTATCGAACGTGCTGCTGGCCATAGCATTGGGCGTGGTAACGTTGCCGCTCTGATGGATGTAGTCGTCGCAATGGTATTCCCAATCGTGATGCAATGAGGGTTCTTTAAAGTCTTGCATCTGGCGGTTATGAGACGCTTGAGAAATATGATGTTCATCTCGAAAGCGCTGTCGTCATCGTAGTCCCCTGCCAGAGCAGGGAAGAGTAAGGCTGAACTTTTGAAGATATGTTGACCGACCTCTTGGCGGGATAGTGGCGAGAGAAAGCGTATGCCCAGATACTGTCGTGCCGAGGGTATATGACATAGGTTTGTACCGAGAACCATATACTCTTGTCTAGTGATAGGCAGTTCAAAATCGAAGCATCGTATATAAGCGTAACGGACACGCGGAGAGATTTAAAGTGACGTCCATGGGGCAACTGTATTGGAACGACGTGTACATGGTATGGTATAAGGAAATCAATACTACAAAATGATCAGCCTCGTAAGAATGGACACGAACAGCAACGTACATTTATCATCAACGTCTCCCTCTACTAAGTCCGATTCTCGCAGCCAGCTGCCGAGCATGAATGAGTTGAAGCCTGCGGGAACGCGCGAAGACTATGAAGAGCGAGACGACAGCAAAGAATATATTGCACGCGACGAATTCGTAAAAGTCTGCGCGTTCTTGGCCGACGATGCGGCCGCATGAGCCCCAGGCAAGGTGCTCGCCGGTAGTGGAATCGGTCGCTGTCGGCGGGGCTGCTGGGACGGTCGCGTTTGTACAGTGCATTAAGCGCCGGTTACCGAACGGTTGGCAGAATGGTTGACCGAGCTGCGTATATGTTAACATGGGCGAGATTGTGAGGTGAATAAACGCACTGCAGCAGGCGGACATGGTTCACAGAGACCAAATGGCTGGCATATGAGAGAGTCGTTGGCTGCGTGCACGAGTTGAAAAAGTCTATTGGGTCGTGAGCATCGTCCTCGACAGCGGCAGGGCGACATACAGGCATAATATCGTTATTGCTGCCAGTCGCCAACGCATCGAGGGAAAGGGCAGCGAGCACGTGGCAACTTGACTGCTTGACTCCGTCCTCCACCACCATCATGTCCCGTCGCGCCGCTGTTGTTGTTGAAGAATTCGACGACGACACAGATCTCCCACTCCCCAGCCAGCCGCTCCCCAACTTTGGCAACAGCGGGCCCTTGCTACAGGAAATCGCCGACTCTGATAATGACGACTTTGAGCCGCCCTCGCAGCGCGCGGGCCCAGCGTCGCCATCGCGCCCCTCGTCGTCGGACGTGCCCCCAGAATTGAAGGGCTCGGTGACGGACATCACGCCGTACAAGAAGTCTGTTGTGCGCTATCTAGGCAGGGCGTCTGTGGCTGATTGATGCCTTTGCAGATGGACGTGCATCTACCCCATATACATCGATGCCAAGCGCCCCTACGGCACCGGCGAGCGCCGGGTCGCCCGTCCCAAGAGCGTCTGGTGGCCACTCAGCAAGGACATTGCAGATGCCACCAACCGCCTCGGCCTCGGCACCCTACATGAAGTAAACAAATCCCACCCACGAGATTGGGAGAATCCAGGCCGCGTACGGGTGCAGTGGAAGAAGGACGGCCGCCTCATCAACCCCGCCATCCAGACCAGTATGTCTACCTTATGCTCTTCCTTATCACTGCTAAATACACCTTCCGCAGAAAAACAACTATTGGAGATGATCTGTCTCCAGATACAACGTCTAAAGCCAGAGAACGTGCCTAAAGCGCCGTACAATACCACGCCCTTGAATACCACCGAACAGCAGCAGCCGCCATCGAAATCGTCAGCGACCAAGGGCAAACAGCCAGCGACGACAAAGTCCAAATCCCCCCAGCCCACGACCAAGCGCGGGGGGCGCCGCCCTCCGATACCACCAGAGCCCCATCCCCCACTCGCTAGTCGCGTCTCCCAATACTCGCCTGCGATATCCACGGGCGTTTTGATAGAGACCGTAAAGGCCGGAATGAACGCACAGGAAGCAGCGCCACCACCCGGCGCGGCTCCTGGCACACCGGGCACGCCTACAGGTGCGCAGAAGGGAAAACGAAAGGTTGTACGTGTCAGAGGATAGTCGATGTTTGAGCATCTTGTAATGAAATTTGTTTACTCAACTCCTAATCGCGTGAACAGTCATTGTTGGATCAACCGCCTGTTCTCAGTATCTTGCGGCTTTTACTCTCGAGTTCGTACTATATCTGTCAAATGGACTTTGTTGAACAGGATCGTTGACACATTACTTGACTCATCGTCTCGTTCTCTATTCGAGCGAGCCTGGAGATACTAACAAGCCATTCTCCTTTAGATCAAGTACTAGCCGGAAGCCTCGTTGTCGCCTCTGTAGATGTACCGACGAACGTCATGAAATGCGACAAGCCACTGTTTAATCGGCCATTGTAGCTTCCTCGATCTTCATCGCAGCTCAAGCTCATGCAGGATCGTATTTCGTACGTCCTTCTCAAGACTCAAACGCCACAAAAAAAGTGTTTGCGAACCGGAGGCAGACTTCCGATACGGGGAATCGAACCCCGAGCTGCCGCGCACAAGCAGAGTTGCTCCCTGTTTATGAAAGGCGGCAATGTTAGCCGTTACACCATATCGGATGTCTTGGATTGTAGGCGGCCTTTTGGATGGTTATTAACAGGCGGGAGCGGGTCGGATACATTGCGATCATGCTAAGGGCAAGTCCAGCTTAAACTCCGGAACAGTGAAAACCCATTGTTTGAATCCTCGTTCGCCGTTGATCTGGGAATACATATCCGCCGCCTCTCTTCCACAACGCAGTGAATATGCCACGTGCCTAGGATCAAATGGCGTGAGCTCTAAGTCTCTTTCTGAGGGTGATGTCGTGACTTGTCTTTTCCTTTTTTTTCCTTCCTGCTGAAATACCCTGTGACTGGGAGAGCCACTTTACGATATATAGAAACGCTACACCAAGAACTTAGTTCCGATTGATCTGAATTTGTGTGATGTCCTTGTATTGTTGGCGGTCCAACGCCACAATTGATCTCTGCCACCCCAGGAGCCTAGCGAAATGATCCTATTGAGTTGTGTCAAAATTGGTGTAACGGGCGGCGGGATGACAGACGAGGAACGTGTACTAAGATGTTCAGGCTTGGATGAAGTTCCCGCGTGCAGGAGAAAAAGTTCCCCCGAATCAACCCCCCGAATCAGTAATGATACTGGTCAAAGAGAGTACAGACTGTTCGACGGGAACATGGATGTCACGCCATTTGGGGACATGCTCTTTGCAGCAGCCTCGATACTTCACGTACCGGATACCTCTCCCCGGAAGCATACTGGCCAATCAAAGGAGAACGTCGCGGACAAAGCGTTGAAGAACGTGTACAATTTATTCTCCATTGAGCATATCCTCCAGGATAGGTTTAACCCACCTGGCTCGACGCAGCCATCCCAGCTATTCTCGCTTTTCGCCCCAGGTATAAATGTAGATGCATCGTCAGCCAGGATTGCCGCGTCGAAGATGCCCCTCCTCACACTGAAAGGATTCATCGATTTCACCGCCGTAGAAGGTCTCTCAGATCCCTCGAAAGAATGGGGGAATCTCCCGAAGGCGTTGAAGAAGTACCGCCTTTACGATAGGAAATCGCCATCCCTGCTCGAAACAAAACAAGAGCAGCATGGTTATACAATGTAGTGATAGAGCCGAACTTGAATAATATGATAAAATGTATATAGACAGTACTGAGAAGAAAGATAGAAGTCAGAATGTATTCGGCTGAGGCTCTAAGCGGCCGCGGACCTTCCCGCAGACCACCCACCCATGTTCATGTTCTGGCTGACTTTGCCCCGTAAGGGATCTAAGGCGTACCAATACTTCCTCCATACAATATTCGACGTAGTCGCCACTGCAGTACACCGAGATGTCCTTCAGCTCATCGACGAACTGGATGCCCTCGGCTTCACCCAAAGCCTCCGCCGCCAATGCCTGAACCTCAGACAACGTGAAACCGAATGCACCACGAGCTTGCTCCTCGTCTGATACATCACATCCAATGTCGCCGAAGAGAGACTCGGAGAGTTCCATGGATCTGACCCATGATGGCTCCTCTTCAATGGGCCTTCCCATGATCGCCCCACCCACGACATATCCATTTTCCAAAGCGGTCCGGAAAGGCTCAGTTATACAGTCCATGATGACATGTTTGACGGCGATGCAGTTCTGAGGTGTTGATTTCAACAGCGGAAAGTTGAAGTTGTCGATGAGGAGAATCAGCCTGTGGCCCGAAAAGGTGAGAAGTGTCTAGCGAGACCGTCAGAAGAGCGTATCATTCGAGGATACAGGAACTCACCAAAATCTCGTCGAAGGTATATTGAGACGTTGGGTCAACGTAACTTGGGATTTCGTCTTCGTCAGACAAATCCAGTTGCTCTGCGTAGCGTCGAAGGAAACTGTGATATATCAAATTCATGTACGCGTTCGCCGAGCTGCGCATGGTCTCGCTGGGATCGTAGAAGACCGCCTGTAGGTCCACGTACATCACAAGACGGTCTCCCTGGAAATCTGGAAAGTTTAATGCACGAGGACCAAATGCATGGGCGACAGCACGCTCTTTGAGGACGTCGTGGATAAATCTGGATGCGGAAAGGAAAGTCGTCTTGCCGAAGCCGCGAGGCCGTCTGACTAGGGCCAATTGATCGTGTCTGCGACAAATAACGGGGCATAAAGCATCGACTTGAGGTATCTTGTTGACCCAAATAGTGCCTGGAGTGTCAAGAAAAGGCTGCAGTTTGCTTCCGACAGGAACTCGGCACTACAACAAATCAGCGTGGTTGGCGCAGATAGACTTTCTACCGACTTACTTGGGCAGATGCAAATGTGGATTTGTATATATGAGGGCGAACAAGCGTGGGTGGGTTGTAGTATTTCGGGTAGAAAGAAGTCCTATCCAGTGGGCTCGGGGAACGCGAACGCTGAGAGTCATCGCTTTGAGATGATTCGAAACTCTTCATGGACAGCGGCGAGACGGAGGATGTAGTGGGTAACTCAGAGAAGACGCTTCCTGCGGAAACCAAAGAGGACGATGCGGAGTCATCTAAGATTTGGCTTAGCTGAAAAATCAAGATTATGGAAGATAGAGTGTGACGAGTAGTACCAGATTCAATGAAACGGATAAATGGCGCGTCGTCACCGGTCGGGCCATGCGCTGTGACGAATATCGACATGTTTAACGGGGTCATAAGCGGTGGTGGTTGTTGGTGATAGTGGTGGTGAGAGGGAGACGCGGTTTGAAACTCCGCTGGCTTTGATCGGAATACAAAGGACTCGTCACATGACGACGTTGTCCAAGTTCTACAATTAACGTGGCGCTTCGCTGGGACATAATGAGTCCTACTGCACAGCGCGCTCCACTGTGTCCCTTCGTCTCTCAAACCGCCACCATCTGCCACCCAATAGACCCCCCATGTCGAAAAGGAGTGACTTCTAGAGGGAAGCCAGAAGTTTCAAGTCATGTAGCAGAGGGCAAGACACAGATGGGTTTATTGCAGGTCTAGATTTCTCTACTGTGATACCCGTGTATGAGGATTGGACAGAGTCATAAGCAAACTTGTCGCCACTCTTTGACAGTTTTCATTCATAAAGGTTGTGGGACGAACGTCGAAAACGAGAGTGGCAAGTGCCAGTCGCTGGAGAGCATTAAGACGGAGCAAGTAAACAAATACAATGATGGGACAGAAGCAAATAGATATACTCGGATATACATATATATTGAATAGCAGATGCGCGACAGATAATGCAAGATGATATATGATCAAGATGCCTGGCCTGGCATCGACAGCTGAGATCGGAAAATCTCCTTGCGCGATACCGCACAGAATCGGAAATTCCCGCGAACCTTCCAGCCATACTGAAATTGACTTTGGCCTATACGAGGTTTGAGGTGTTCCAGAACATCCTCCATAGAATACTCGATGTAGTTGCCACGACGATACGCCGCCGGACATTGCTTTAATTCATTGACGAACTTAATGCCCTCAACCTTGCCCAAGGCCTCCGCTGCCAACGCTTGTACTTCAGGCAGTGTGAAGCCAAAGGCACCTCTAACTCGCTCATCGTTGGATACATTACATCCAATGTCACCGAATAGAGACTCAGAGAGTTCCATAGCTCTAACCCATGGCGGCTCTTCTTCAAGAGGGCTGCCCAGAATAGCTCCACCCACTACATAGCTGTCTTCCAAAGCGGTGCGGAAAGGCTGGCTGATACAGTCCAAGACGACATGACTGATAGCGATGTAATTCTCAGGGGTTGACTTCAATAGCGGCCAGTTGAAGTTGTCGATGAGGAGAATCAGTTTGTGGCCCGAATAGGTGAGGAGTGTCACTGGGCAAAGGCCTCGGAGTTTTTGGTGAAAACCCCGGTCAAAGAACCTCAAGAGTTTTAACAATTTTTTTAGGTTAAAACTACTTTAAACCTAGTTTAACATTCTTTGAAGTATTTCAACCAAAGATTTGAGTGAGATTTGTCTTAAAAATATTAGTAAGAACACCGAAAGCCAAATTAGGAAATTTTAGAGTAGTTTTAAGGTTAAATTAGGTTAAAATTATCAGAACTTGTATTTTAACGAGTTTAATATGGTTTTCAGCAAAAAAGTCACAAAGAAATCAAAAAGAATATAGTTAGAAGATAGTCAGAAGAGATTTTATGATATATTTAGAGAGTATTAATAAATATTTATAAGGGAATTTTTGATGAGAATATTAGAAAAGAGGTTCAGAGGATTTTGACTGAAAAAAAAGATGAAAATTGTGTAAAGAATTGTAAAATGCAAAACTAAGAGATCTTTAGAGAATTTTCGCCATCGTAAGGTGAAATTTCTTAAAAAGTGTTTCAAGAGTTTTTGATGAAAATAGAACTAAAAAATAGAGTGAAAAGTAAGGTGAAAACGTCAAAACCAAAAGCACGATAATACAAGAAGTACTGTCATCAGTGCAAGGTCACTATACTCAACACAAGGCCCAGGCAAGGAGTACTGCAGTCAATGTAGGATCAACGCCGTCACCGCAAGGAGTACCGCAGTCAATGTGAGGTCAACGCCGTCAACGCAAGGAGTACCACAGTCAATGTGAGGTCAACGCCGTCAACGCAAGGAGTACCGCAGTCAATGCGGGGTCAACACCGTCAACGCAAGGAGTACCGCAGTCAATGCGGGGTCAACACCGTCAATGCAAGGAGTACCGCAGTCAATGCGAGCTCAACGCCGTCAATGCAAGGAGTACCGTGTTCAATGTGAGGTCAATGCGCTCAACGCCGTCAACACAAGAAGTACCACAGTCAATGTGAGGTCAACGCCGTCAACGCAAGGAGTACCGCAGTCAATGCGGGGTCAAGGCTGTCAATGCAAGGAGTACCGCAGTCAATGCAAGGTCAACGCATTGACCGCGGTACTCCTCGCATTGATCTTGCATTGACTGCGGTACTCCTTGCATTGACGGCGTTGAGCTCGCATTGACTGCGGTACTCCTTGCATTAACGGTGTTGACCCCGCATTGACTGCGGTACTCCTTGCGTTGACGGCGTTGACCTCACATTGACTGTGGTACTTCTTGTGTTGACGGCGTTGAGCGCATTGACCTCACATTGAACACGGTACTCCTTGCATTGACAGCCTTGACCCTGCATTGACTGTGGTACTCCTTGCGGTGACAGCGTTGATCCCACATTGACTGCAGTACTCCTTGCCTGGGCCTTGTGTTGAGAATAGTGACCTTGCACTGATGACAGTACTTCTTGTATTATCGTGCTTTTGGTTTTGATGTTTTCACCTTACTTTTCACTCTATTTTTTAGTTCTATTTTCATCAAAAACTCTTGAAACACTTTTTAAGAAATTTCACCTTATGATGGCGAAAATTCTCTAAAGATCTCTTAGTTTTGCATTTTACAATTCTTTACACAATTTTCATCTTT
Organism: Mucidula mucida; assembly: GCA_015501055.1. Lineage (NCBI taxonomy): Eukaryota > Fungi > Basidiomycota > Agaricomycetes > Agaricales > Physalacriaceae > Mucidula > Mucidula mucida. The sequence continues at coordinate 16,032 of JADNYV010000475.1, forward strand.
TTTTTCAGTCAAAATCCTCTGAACCTCTTTTCTAATATTCTCATCAAAAATTCCCTTATAAATATTTATTAATACTCTCTAAATATATTATAAAATCTCTTCTGACTATCTTCTCAAAGTTTTCACTATATTCTTTTTGATTTCTTTATGACTTTTTCGCTAAAAACCATATTAAACTCGTTAAAATACAAGTTCTGATAATTTTAACCTAATTTAACCTTAAAACTACTCTAAAATTTCCTAATTTGGCTTTCAGTGTTCTTACTAATATTTTTAAGACAAATCTCACTCAAATCTTTGGTCGAAATACTTCAAAGAATGTTAAAATTGTTTTAAAATTGTTTTAACCTAAAAAAATCGTTAAAACTCTTGAGGTTCTTTAACTGGGGTTTTCACCAAAAACTCCGAGGCCTTCGCCCAGTGTGTCTAAAGACATGGTTAGAAGAGAGCGCCACTGGAGCATGTAAGCGCTGACCAAGATCTTGTCGAAGGTATCTTTAGCTGTGGGATGAACATAGCTCAAAATTTCATCTTCATCAAACAAGTCCAGTTGCTCGGTGTATTGGCAAAGGAAGCTACAATATATCGAGTTCATGTACGCGTTCGCCGAGCTGCACATGTTCTCGCTGGTATCATAAAAGACCCCCTGGAGGTCAACAGGCAGCACCAGTCGGTTGCCCTGAAAGTATGAAAAGCTTGACAGTGGTCGAGGACCAAATGCATGCACGACGGCATGCTCATTGAGAACGTTGTGAATGAACTCGGATGTGGAAAGGAAAGTTGTCTTCCCAAAGCCGGAAGGCCGTCTCAATAGGGCAAGTTGATCTTGTCTGCGAGAAATTACAGGACATAACGCATCAACCACAGGTATTTTGTTGACCCATATAGTCCCCGGAGCGTCAAGAAACGGCTGGAGGATACTTCCCGTCGGCACTCGGCACTACGCAGAATCAGTGTGGTCGGCGCGGATAGGCTATCGGAGGGCTTACTTGGGCAGGTGCAAACGTGCATTTGTATATATGAGGGCAAACAAGACTGGGCGGGTTATAGTATTTTGGATAGAAGGAAGCCCCGTCTGGACTTGGGAAGCGCGAACGCTGGGATTCAGCGCTCTGAGGAGATCCGAAAATCTTCATGTCGGGACTCGGTGCTGAGGTCGTGGCGGGTACATGAGAGAAAAGGCTCGTTTGGCAATCTGATGACCACGACGACACTGCAGAGTCCGCTAAAGGTTGGCTTACAGTTAGTCAGGTAATATAGATCGCCTTTAACGCATACCAGATTCGACTGAACGGAGGAATTGCGCGTCATCGCCGGTCGGGCCATGCGCTGTCACAAATACCGACATGCTGAGCTGGATGATAAGCAGTAGTGGTTGTTGGTGGTGATAGTAGTGGTAAGAGGGGGACACAGTCTGACTGTTTGGAAATGAACAAAGGTCAGATCACATGCCCAATTTGTCTACCCTTGACTCGGCGTCTTGCTTTGTTCCGCGTTCACTAACCTAATGAATCAAAGGTAACGCATCAAACAAACAAAAGGTCGAAATTACATCTAATAGTCACCGTGCCGAGACCGGAACCGCGCCTACAAACGATGCAGATCTACTGGAGAAGTTTGACTCCTCTCGTGCGCGGCCTTGATTGAATAAGTCTTACTTTCCGGTTCTTCTTCATCGGGAGTGCAGTAAATTGGAAGAAGTTTGCGTCTCCCCGTTTGTTCGTTACTCGGAGTCGCCGAATACACGCACGCACAGGACGGGTTCCTGGTCCTCCGGCGCTTGCGCTATAGATATGAATGACAAAATGTTGATGGGATTCATCGTAAAGCAGGGTTTCTGGAGAAGACGATACACGACTGTTTTCCCCCGTACGAGATCTGAGGCGTATCAAAACCGTACACACTCATCGTCCGTAATCCGCCCGGCCGTCAAAGCGCGGCGCAGTCCATCTCCCGCCGGGGCCATTCCTTCCATGGATAGTTAGCTCAAGAGGCCTGTCGTGTGGAAACTCAGCCTTTTCTAGATACCGCCTACATCCCAGTCTCTCCGTGCTCGTCAAAAACTTGAGCGTGCGATCATCAACAATGGGCGCGACAAGCAGAACCGGATGTTCCCCGTCCATCGTCATCTGCCGGACCTTGGCGCAGAATAACGGCCACGGAGTCTCGTCGGCCCAATCGTTCCAATGCTTGCTGCATCCCTCAACCCAGTCCACTGTGACGTGAGAATCGTCCGGTATTTCAGGGAGATACTTTGGTTGATACTCATCCCGCGACGGGAGCGTCGAGTACTGATAATCAAATACCAGCACGACGTCCTGAGTGTCTTCGTTATCTAGTAGCTGGGCGACGGTGCCATAGTGCTCTCGAAGGTCTCGTACGGCCATCCATAGCCAGAACTCTTCATCAAGATGCGGGATTTTGAAGGTATAAAGTCGTCCACATCCTGATGATTGATAGTCAGTATTTGGAGGATGAACGAAAAGAGGGGTCAACGAACTACGGGTCTCAACAACCTCGTGACAGTACGTCCGATGTCTGGTTCGCCAGTCACGCTTTTGGCAACTCGAAGAGCAATATGCAGTATGCATACACGCCGAACAGCACCTGAGATTTGATGAAGACTCGGAGACAGATTCGATTCGGGGACACTAAACAAGTCACCATTAGTGTTTGGGGCAGGACTGCAAGAGATCTACGAACCTGCTCATTTGCACATTCCGTAAATGCCGCCTGACAGAATTGTTTGTATAACTGCCATTGCTTGGATGCGCTGGATCCAAGCTGGATCCACTGCTGAAAGAACGAGGGCTGAGGCGAAAATATCAACGATTCGCTGGCTTCGGTACGAAGGCGTTCACGACCAGCGCGGAAAAGCTTTAGAACCGACGGATAGAAGACGTGAGGCATTTGCCGCTCAAAGATCATTTTAAAAAATATCGCGTGGTGCATCGTAGTAATCGTTATACTCAAAGTCGTCCCAATGCAATTCCCGGAGACGCTTACTCGCAATGAGCATTGTTTCCTGGAGACGATGATGCATGGCGGTTTTAATAGGCGGATAGCCGCCGCGCAACAGTAAGTAGATCAGGTCAAGCGTCGAGGTGATGACGACAGGTAAAGTCTCCGCGATTGGACGATTACTTGTCAGTTTCGCTCTGCGGGCCGACAGTCGAGCAAGTAGTTTGAGGAGCAAGGGGAAAAGCTCGCTCTCCCCGTAAACCACGCTAGACTTTGGAATACTCGTTGCGAATTTGACTACTGCAAAGAACTGCACGGTATACCACAGATCAAGGCTGTGCCGAGCCGCCAAGATCTGCGCGAGAGAATATGACAATACGTACGCGACATGGGTTCGTGGATGGTCTCGAAATTCGAGATACGTAGGCTGAGATTTTGTACTGGTCGAATCCGAATTGGTGGCCAGAACATCGATAAATGGGCGAAAGGAGATATCAATGTGTGCCAACGACGAAAATATCATCAGGCGAGTAATTGAACGAATGAAAGATGCGTTCGCTTCAGCCTCCTGACTGGAGAAAATGGTGGAACGAGCTCCCACTGCTAGTAGCGCTGCAACGAGCTCGGAGATAATTGGCGCGATGACCGGGACTTCTTCAGTGTGAGTGTTATTTCGATCACATATAAAGTTGATCATGTTCGTCACTCGAGTCCTTAGAAGAGGGAAGTGAGCGGTGATCGTTTCGATCGCGAAGGATCGTGAGGTTGTTGATTTGGACATTTTAACCCCCAGGGATATGATCTCGAAACAGGGCAGGTAGATGGCATCAGGTGAGAACTCTCCGTCGCCTGACGGGAGTCCGAGCAGATTCCACACTACTGCGGCTGTCAGGCGAAAGGGAACTTTTTCGGAGTGCACAAGAAGAACAAGAGCTGCGCCAGCGTCTGAGGAAGGATTTTGATAGATTGTAGCAGCTAAAGCCTACGCCAAGAGACGATATCAACGGCAATAGGCAAATTTGTGCTATTCAGCTTACCTTGAAGCGACCAATGGAAGTCATATTACCGATGGTTAGTCCTCTTTCCACTGACCAATGTGGTGTCAAGTCAAGGGGTTAGGGCACAGCCACCAAATTGCCTCCGGATAAGATAACAAGTCCCGATCATACATAACATACCATCCTGCCACCATGTCACTCCGCTCTGTCTCCCGTATTTCTCATAGAATAATACACACCACATCCGCTAGACTATCCGACTTTCATTTTGACACGCACCATTTCGTGCAGCGGCTCGAGCGCGAAGGCCTGAACCGCGCGCAGGCCGAAGGCATCATGACTGCGCTCGCAGAGGTCATCGACGAGTCCATCCGGAACATGGCGTCGAACATGGTCACCAAGGCGGACCAGGAGAAGCAGCATTATACACAACAAGTCGATTTCGCACAGCTCAAGTCTGAACTGCTCCTCGTGTCGAAGAATGACTTGGCATCGCTCAAGGGCGCGCACGATGCGCTGCAGACGGAAGTGGAGCGGCTGAAGGCGCGCTTGAGGGAAGAGGTTACGCGGACGCAGGCTGGGGTCCGGTTGGATTTGAACTTGGAGCGGGGGCGGATGAGGGAGGAGGGTAAGAAACAGGAGCTGAAGGTTCGCGAGGTGGATACGCGGATTGAACAGGAGATCGCTGCGCTGAGGACGGGCATTCAAATGAGCAAGGCTACGACGTTGCAGTACCTTGTGGGATTTGTTACAGGTGGCGCTGCACTGTTGATGGCGTATGTACGCTTCAGGTCATAGGAGTTGCAAATGCACGATCGTACTGATATTCTCAAACCAAGTTCCTGACTACACTCGAACTTTGACGACGACAACTGCGCACTGCGTCGTTTTCGTATCATTAACAGCGACTTCGAGGCGTTCGGAGCTCGGAGTGGCTATCATTCCTTCAGTGATAGATCAGCATGGACGAGACTCGCAGCGGCGATGTTGCCTGCAATCCCTATTCCACTTGGCTTTGCGACTATGAAATTCTTCAAAGGAATATGGGCGGAGATGGATGATTGGGAGAACTGCAGTATCAAACACCTTTGCGACTTTGGACTGATATGCTGGGAGCGCTGAAACATGTGGTCATCACGGTACGACACCAAACAACGTACTGCCACACGGGGTGTTTTGCCATGTAGCGGAAGCAAACAGAGGATGAAAGCGGATTTTCGCTCGCAATAAATCGCGCCGAAGCATATTTGGCAGATATATCGATACAAATGTAAATGGTGTTACAACATGATGCCTGTAGGTAGAGTAGAAAGATGTAAATATAGATACACGTAAATTTTATATACACAAGTGAAGAAATGAATATGGACACCCCATTATTTCGGGAGCCTCCCAGTAGGCGACAGGATGTATTCAGATGGGAAACGTCTCCTTGACTGCCTAGACAAAACACAGAGGCCGGCGACCACGATGACCAAGAGAACCACGATCATCCCTCGAGGCTTTCCAACGTTATCCGTTCCAACATACTGGCATTCATAGCGATGGTCGTTGACCGTGCCTGCCTGAACGTCTCCGGCGTATTCATCGCCTTGGCCCTCCGCCTCCTTCCACAACGCGAAGATGCTGTATTCGCCCCATTTGCCGGCCTTGTTCCACCCCACGTAGAAGAAGTCTTCCAGTTTCTTCGGGGGGTCCTTCTTCAGGTCTCGGGTCTCGACCGGCCGTTTCTTGGGATAGTTCTTCTTGAACGGTGTGTTCTTGAAGACGTGTTCTGGGAGGACGTTTCGACAGTACTCGGAAAAGGCACTGATCATCGCCGTGTGCTCGGGCTTCAGCTTGTGAAAGTCTACTTTGTGGTTCGTGCGAGGAAACTCGAACCCAAGCGTGCCTTCTATGATATTGCAGATGGGAATGTTTTTGTCCTCGGTGACGACGGTGAGATTCTTCTCGGTGAAGAGAATGTCGATCCGACGACCGAATTCCGTCTCGGTCTCCAAGGTCGCCAGGGCAGTGCTGCCTGCACCGACGGCCAAACTCATCTGGCACAAGTTCAACGACAGGCACTGGAGTTGGCCTTCGTTGAAGTAATAGTTTGATACGGCGGTCCGAGTAGCTTTCAGGTACCAGGCAAGAGCCTTGTACCACCATTCAGCGGTGCCGTCGAATGGCTCGAGAACACTGAGGCCGGTCATTTTGACAGTGTTGACAATTTTTTTGAGGAACTGAGACGCTCATGAGTTCGTGGTACAGGTATGTAACGAAGCTTACTCACAGCGGTCTTCATCGCCTCGCACGGGAATATATATCTCTCCGATACGTCAAGATCCTTCGAGTAGGGTTTGCCGTTACCGGTGAGTATACCCTCATCATAACAGAGGGCATAGAAAGGTTGCGGCGTCTCTGGGCGTTGAACCAGTTTGTAGCCGTGTTTCAGAGCCTCATCGGGGGGAAGGTCGCCGTAAGCGTGGCGGAAAGCATGGGGATCAGAGACCGGCACGCCGATTTGAACTCCTTGAACAGCGAGTTCTGTCAACGATGGTTCCCATTGCATTGTTCTTCGAGCGTAAACAGCCCTAACGGCGGGTTGGGCAACTGGATCAATGAGAACATTGACATCTTCATTGCACACCTTTCGAATGTAATGTATGGAGGGGGTAATAGCGTGGCGGGGGCCAAATAATTGAAGCATTTTATGTGCGTACTCCTGAGGTATTTGGTACCCCAACTTTGGCCCACAAAAATACCTCGGAAGATGTGCCAAAGCTGCCTGCAAGGAAAATTTCCCCCGCGCGTCCAGTTCTCCACGAAGAGCAGCTACGCAAGCCTGAAATTGCACACGGCCGTACCCAGCAACTCCAAACCCGGCTACTGTTTTTGTGGCATCTGTTGGCGAAAAGCGGCTGAGGCGAGTGGCAAGGGCAGGCGATGCGCCAAAGAAGTAGATCCGGGCGCCGAACGACTCTTTAAAGGCGTAAATCGCGTCGTAGAAGTGGGTCTCAAGGAGATTAATGATTTCATCGACGGAGGGATATGAAGGGGTTGATGGCGAGGATGTGAGGGACATGATTTCCGCATAGCGAGTGATGGAATCATAGTCCTCTATAAACATGGACATTGTTGAATCTTCGGCTGTTTCGGAATGGCGCTTGAAGTGGTCCTGTTCGAGTTCAAGGCTCAATGACGATACGCTGTTTTTAGATATAGAACTCACAAAGAATAATTTCAAGGCATCGCGACCACTCTTCTTCCCAAATAAAGCATCGGCGGACGCAATAGATAAATCGTTACCATATTTTGTTATAGCGATATCGAGCCCGTCATCAATGATGCCCGTCAAGTGCTTAAGGATCGTTTCCAGCGTTTGGAAACCTCGTGGAAGGGAAAACGTGAATGACAGGATGTAATCCTGAGAGTGTTCCGAGGGGTTTTCGAGCGCCCACGGTCCTATTTTGAGCTGCCCAAAAGTTTCGACAAAGTCGTCTTTATGATGCCTATCGCGGTAGTACTTGAGCATCGACGAGTAACTTTTGGAGCTCGACCGCGAGAGTTCACTTGTGTAAAATCCGTTCACATCTCCCTCCATAGTTGGATAGTTATAGAGAAATCGGCGAATAAGACTCCGTCGGTTCGAATGTGCTTCATGAAGTCACTGGGCGGTTCACGCTAAAGAAACTTGAGTGTGAGTTTCTTACCGTTGAAATCAATGTCACAAACGTACAGGAGAAAGAGCAACAGCAGGATTGCCACATTTGAATACCGGAAAGGCTTTGTAAGTCTTTTGATCGCTATCCGAGAGTTGTTCAATCTCGATCTGGGTAACGACCACCTTCCTTGACTTTTTCGGCGGCCGAACGTTATCGACATGAAGATGAGGACGTGGCGGTGCTAGACCTGTCTGTGGAGAGGGAGATGGCTGCGAGTCGACACGGATTCGCTTCTTTGTCAAGTGCTTTGGATACACGACGAAGTGAATGTTCTGGGGGTTAAACTTGCGATAGACATGCCTAGGAATAGCATTTGTTACGCGTCGGCCAGAAAGATGCGGCTCCCTCCCAGTGTCCTCGTCTAGAGCAAAGCTTTGGGGAAGGTCTACCTGGTAGACCTCGGCTCCCTCCCAAAAACAAGTGACCGCACAATCGCGGTCGTGGATGCTCTGAATACAGTGCAGAAGAAAGGCTTCGACCATGTCGAGCTCGCCGAGTTCCCCTTCAACGGTGAAGTTGAGCATACTAGCTTTGAGACCATCAACAGCATTGTGACCGCTGAGGAGAAAGCGGATGAGGGTTTCTACTGGTGCTTTCTTTTTCGACATGGGGGTAGGTTGCGTGAGGGATGGTGGTGGTGATGGTGTGAGAGATGATCGGACAATCGGAGCGTGCTTGTAGTAGGCTATAGCCATTGTTCAAGCAAAGCGTCACGTTAACTTGGACAACGACGTCACGTGGCGGGTCGTTTGTTGTTGTTTCGATCGCAGCCAGCGGAGTTTCAAACCACGTCTCCCTCTCACCACCACTATCACCAACAACCACCACCGCAACCACCACCGCTTATTACCCCGTTAAACATGTCGATATTCGTCACAGCGCATGGACCGACCGGGAACGACGCGCCATTTGTCCGTTTCGTTGAATCTGGTACCCACCAAACTATATACTTATTTCCCAGCTAATCCAACCCATAGATGACTCCGTATCGTCGTCGTCGGAGGGTTCCGCAGCAAGCCTTTTCTCTGATTTACCCACTACATCGTCCGTCTCGCCGCCGTCGAGCCCCGACATGAAGCGTTTTGCATCACCTCAGAGCGGTGACTCCCAGCGTTCGCGTTCCCCGAGCCCAGATAGGAGTTCTTTCTACCCAAAGTACTACAACCCACCCACCCTTGTCCGCCCTCATATATAAATCCACATTTGCATCTGCCCAAGTAAGTCGGTAGAAAGTCTATCTGCGCCAACCACGCTGATTTGTTGTAGTGCCGAGTTCCTGTCGGAAGCCTACTTCAGCCTTTTCTTGACACTCCAGGCACTATTTGGGTCAACAAGATACCTCAAGTCGATGCTTTATGCCCCGTTATTTGTCGCAGACACGATCAATTGGCCCTAGTCAGACGGCCTCGCGGCTTCGGCAAGACGACTTTCCTTTCCGCATCCAGATTTATCCACGACGTCCTCAAAGAGCGTGCTGTCGCCCATGCATTTGGTCCTCGTGCATTAAACTTTCCAGATTTCCAGGGAGACCGTCTTGTGATGCACGTGGACCTACAGGCAGTCTTCTACGATACCAGCGAGACTATGCGCAGCTCGGCGAACGCGTACATGAATTTGATATATCACAGTTTCCTTCGACGCTACGCAGAGCAACTGGATTTGTCTGACGAAGACGAAATCCCAAGTTACGTTTACCCAACGTCTAAACTTACGTTTGACGAGATTTTGGTGAGTTCCTGTATCCCAAATGATACGCTCTTCTGACGGTCTCGCTAGACACTTCTCACCTTTTCGGGCCACAGGCTGATTCTCCTCATCGACAACTTCAACTTTCCGCTGTTGAAATCAACACCGGATAACTGCATCGCCGTCAGTCGTGTCATCCTGGACTGTATAACTGAGCCTTTCCGGACCGCTTTGGAAAGTGGATATGTCGTGGGTGGGGCGATCATGGGAAGGCCCATTGAAGAGGAGCCATCATGGGTTAGATCCATGGAACTCTCCGAGTCTCTCTTCGGCGACATTGGATGTGATGTATCAGACGAGGAGCAAGCTCGTGGTGCATTGGTTTCACGTTGTCTGAGGTTCGCGCATTGGCGGCGGAGGCTTTGGGTGAAGCCGAGGGCATCCAGTTCGTCGATGAGCTGAAGGACATCTCGGTGTACTGCAGTGGCGACTACGTCGAATATTGTATGGAGGAAGTATTGGTACGCCTTAGATCCCTTACGGGGCAAAGTCAGCCAGAACATGAACATGGTGGGTGGTCTGCGGGAAGGTCCGCGGCCGCTTAGAGCCTCAGCCGAAAACATTCTGACTTCTATCTTTCTTCTCA
>JADNYV010000476.1:0-26021 GCA_015501055.1 Mucidula mucida
CGGAGGTGCGCGGAGGGTCCATGAGGACCGATGGACGCTTTATTTTGATGGAGTCGAGCGACGGCGGGGGTGAAGTTGATGACGAGAATGTCAGAACTTGTGACGTCGGGGGCGCATGGAGGCCAAACTTGACGTGAAGGATAGAGGAACGGTGAGTTCTCGACCTAGATTTTTATCCTTCATTTCTAAATCGTTGCTAGAACGAGGATCAAATCGTCAATGCCGTCAGCCACATTCTCTATAATGATCCATGCCGCCGATATGTGTTGTCCTTCACCGTCGAGGGCAACATGATGCGGTTTTGGTACTTTTCTAGATCGCACATCGCCGTATCTGAAGACTTCAATTACCACGAGGTAGGTCGTTTTACATTGAAATTGTCGGCACTGTCTCATCGCTGCTCTTAGAACCCGGAGGTTTTCATCAGATTCATCATTTTCATGACGTTCGCTACGCTTGAGGGACTTGGTTACGATCCGACGGTTACCCGACTTCGGGATGCAAAAGACGACGTTCAGTACCGATTCACCGTCGGCGACAAGGTTTACCAGACCGTCCGCTGCATCGATGAATCGAGTGCACTGGACATCATAACCCGCGCAACAAGGGTATGGGCGGTGCAAGAGCTGGACGCTTACAATCAGCCTCTCGGTAAAACCGAGGTTTTGAAGGACGTTTGGCTTTATTTCGATGCTAAATCGGAAGAGGACATTTCAAAACGAGATTTTCAAAGCGCTCGAGGATTTGGACAAAATTGGCGTTTCGGTGGATCAGCGCCCTCCGACTAGCCCTCCAGGCGTACCCATGGCCGAGGATGCTAAGCAGTACTTCATGACCATTGTGAAAGATATCGCTGTCCAGGTCAATGACCAGGATGACACCACCCTCGCACCCCCAGACGGTGCAGTCGAGTACTGCTACACTCCGCTACCCCAGAACGCTCCTGCCAAGGAAGCCACCGTTAAAGGCAGCCGCGGGAAAACGGCAGAGGCAAAGGCGAAGGCAAAGGGAAAGGGAAAGGCCGCCGCTAATACCGGCGTACGCAAGGCATCAGCGAAACCTCAGGCTACAGCACCTCTTGCCAAGGACTCGCCTGTCTACCCACATACTCGGCGGACCCATCGGAGGATCGTTTTCGCGGAGGAATGTCAAACCTTATACACCATGAAGAATTATGGTGATTTCGCACTGGGATTAGCTCAACTTGTTTATGGTACGTCAAAAACTTTGACAAAGTGTTCGTTCTCATATGCCCGCAGGTCTCGATTATATGCGTTTGGCCGGGTTCATTCATCGGGATATCAGTCCTGGTAATTGCCTGATGTATATGGAGGAACGCCACATCAAGATTTCTGATCTGGAGTATGCACGCCGCTACGACTCTCAATGCCAGTCTATTCTTCCCCTCACTGTAAGTTGTGTCGACTGCTTTTGGTCTTTTTCTGATTGAGTTTTTCCAGGGCACTCCCGGATTCATGGCCGTCGAATATCAGGCCATGGAGCATTACTTCCCACCGGATTCGGCCGCCAAGCAGGGAAAGTCATGGAAGGATGTTCATACCACGGCACACCTGGAGGAGGAGGAGGAGGAGGAGGAGGAAAAATCCTGGTTTCAATTCAACTTCCTGCACGATGTGGAATCTGTCTTATGGATCCTTCTCTCCCACCTCCTCACCACGGTCCCTGATTGCCTTCACGCAGATGCCCCAGATGTCGTCGAAAAACACGGAGCGGTCCTTGTACTGTACGACGAGCTCTTTGATGGCTCCCTCAAAGGCTCTATGCAACGCCACAATTTCGTTCGAGACATCACAAAAGCCAAGATGCCTGCCTTCAAAAAAGCGCAGAAAGTGCTAGTTGCATTTTACAAAAAGGCAAATGCATTGCCTTTGTGCGCAGTCATGTCCGCCTTTGTATACCTTGTGAGCAGCTGCTACCAAGTGGTTGAGGACACGGTGCCGTGTCTCGGCCAGCCTACTCCGTACTGGGACCCCGCCCACTTCAAACACGAGTTTTATCACCAATTTCACGACTTGTTCATGGAAATGCACCGCGGCATGGCCGGGGTGGGATATCGTGCAGCTCCGGAGCTCAAGGAGGCATCGAACGAACCGGGCCCTCCTTCACTCCCTACCGAACACGAAAGCAAAGACCAGATCGCGGCGAACCCAGACGCTGGCCCATCACAATCTCGCAAACGCCATGCCGACGTTTCCGTTGACGAGGCGCAGAAGAAGAAGCCCAAGACCGACACGGACGCTCAGCCATCGCGACCTGGGAAACGGCCCGCTGAAGACGCCGCCGTGCAGGCCGCCAAAAGGCCTAAGCGCGCTACTGCTCCAGCGGCCCAGCCGCTTAGACGGTCAACTAGGCTTAAGAGTGCAGCTTCATCCGATGCTACGAAAGGGCTTAAAGCACCTGCGCGAAAGACGAAGCAAGCGCCGGCGAAGGCACATGCTCCTTCTGGGTCGGGATCATCGTCTGGTCAGGCTGGTACTTCCGCGGCGGGTACATCTGGTCAGCCCGCCGCTGCTGCTTCCTCTCGTCAGCTTCGAGGGGAAAGACCTGTGGCAGGTACTAAACGGGTCTCGAAGAGCAAGACGAACAAGAAGTCTTGAGCAATGGATGAGATGGAGTGTGGCGTCGATATATGATTCTTTCTGTCAGTTTGTTGTACTACTACTGTGATTGTGTGCCGTTCCTTTTTTATGATATTATGTACTATACGCTTATAAAACTTTTTGTACGAGTATCTTTCGAAGTCGGGTCCTCACGGGTAAATTCACCGAACATTTTCATGATTGAGCTGGCCGGGCGACTAACGTCACGACGCTACATAGTAAGGGCTCTTTTCGTTCTACTTTGTCCTTAAACTTAGTCGCATTGTCCTAAAGAACTCCACGGGACGTGCTCTTCACCTCGCGAGTCGCTGTTGACGGCTTGGCAAATTCTTGGCCGAAGCTGTGAGCAGTATGTTCTGTCGTCGCTTGCTCCTTAGGCCCGTTTCACTTCCTCCATTTTATTTATGTACTTAACAATCCTCAGCCTGGCCATCACCTCAAAAAAATATCTGATCTACAGCACATAAGTAGTAGCTCTTTCAAGGTCAGCATCTTACAGCAGAAGCTTTTCTTCTTCGTGTTCATTGTTGTCCTCACGGGGTCTTAGTGAACGTTGAATATCAACAAGGCGAACATCATATCAGAGGCACACACGTCGGTCTTTGTTGTTGGATTTATATGGTTACTTTCACTTAGCTATTGTACAATTAGACAACCCTGAATCATTAGACCACGGCCCCGCATCACAGTCAGGATAATGCGCCACAAAGTTAACCAAGACGGTAAGAGTCCAAGATGAAAACAACGTGCTCAATTCTGTCAGAGGCAGTTACACGATGTGCCGAGCGAGCCGGACGAACCGGAGAAGGAAAGAGATGTATTTCCTGGAGAATATGAATGCGTGTAATGTACTGTAGTGTTTCAACCGTAGGTTCGCAGCTTGTGACCCGATATGCTGTGAACTTACAGTGAACAGCTTCACAGACCCTTAAATTCCCTTATTTGGACAGGCCCGCCACAGGCGGGACCTGAAATTTCCACTTTTGGATGCTTGTGCCTGGCTAAGAGGCTCCGTGACGCAATATGCTATATGTATAGGTTCGGTTCGTGAGGCAGCGTGACCCGATATGAGAATATACGGTTGAAACGCTACAGTACTTTCTGGCAAGCGAGTACCTTACATTCGCTTTGAGGCGTGTAGCATCTACGGCAGCTCCAACATTTTCTCCGTGCAACTACACTAGCAGTGGTGGCGGTGGTAGTATCATTAATATCAATTGCGGCTCGGTCCTCTATAGGTTACTATGTACTTATGCTTCATTACTTTCTTCAAGCTTCACGATTGAGCATACAGCTGTTTCAAGATTGAGCTTTGCAGCTGAGCAGGAGATATCTTCACGATAACAGTGAGAGAGACTTTCATTCTACTCAATGTAAATATTGAATTTCTGAATTCTCAAAAGTACTAGAGTAGTGTGGACAAGGACAATGAACAACTGGTCGTCATAAGGAAAATGGTTTGCTATAGGTATGGCGCTTCGAGTATGATGATCATTGACGAGGACGTTGCGGCAGATTCTCTCCACTCAAAACTAAATGTCCCAATGTTCTCCAACGGGTCATCGCACCCAAAGTACCGCTTTCCCGATTCCGGCAAATGTGTTTCAAGGAACCATGTCTGGATGTTGCTCTTCATCTGCATCTCGTCGGAGTTGTCCAGCCATGATATATCCCAATACCAGCCCCTGTGCACAAACCTTAGGGAAAACACAAGCAACAGTTCCTCCAGGTCCAGTTTGAGCAACACCCTGTCAAGATCCCAGCACTGCAACCTAGTTAATGGCATCTGTATATAATCCCATTGTGACCCAAATTGGAATGTAAGGGTCAAGGACCCAAGACTTGAAGATGTCTATGCAATATTTGCCAGGGTCTGGGTGCACCACCACAGCGATGTGTTGTGTGCCTCCCACTCTTTGGTTAATCTTACACCTAATTCAAGAGTTCATACGCCTCCGACACACCGTAGGGGTGGGAGGGTATTGCCTTGATAATGAACAGATATAAGCAAGTGATCAAATACTACACCGGAGACTCACGAGTTATCATTCCAGGACCAAAAGCAGAATCCAATACACCGAGATGCAGTTCCTCCAGGTCATTGCGCTCTATGAATCGAAGGATGCGTTCGAGGTACACAGTTGTTTCAATTTGAGAGTGAATCATATGTTTATAAATCATATAGAATGCCCGAATATCATACAGCGGCGAGTAATTCTTGCTCAGCAACAGATCAAAGAATAGCCAGTCGTCGCTGGTCTTCAGCTTCATGTGCAGTTCGTCGACGCATAGAAACACCGACTTGCTGTTCTTCCAAGTCCCACAACGTCAAAGTCGGTTATGTGCTCAGAGTGCTCAACTTTGTCGTCGCTGAAACTGGGGTTCAAATGAAGGTCCTCCAAGCGGAGCACATCAAGGTTTACAACAGCATAGAGGATGACGAGCAAGATTGACATGGTTAACGTGCATGATTTAACCTCCAAACAGGTGATGTGACACTGTTGTAGCGCGCGGTGGATGGCTTGGGGTTCGTGGAACAGATAAAAGTCAAGCTTGTGCAGACATAGATGGGATAGATTGGGCATGTGGGATATTGTGGCGACAAAGGCTGGCAGGGCAGGAGAACGAGAGAACAGAGATGTTAGCGACTGACTAAGCCACGAGACTCAACCAGGTACCACAGCAAGAACTAAAGAAGAAAACGTTCGTGTTCGTAAGACTAGGCTAGGCCAGGTGTATAAACGAGATCGGAACTAAAGTACAATGATACTATACTACTGCTTATATACTAGTAAGCCTGTGTTTGGGACTCCTTGTCCATACATGTTTCCGCTAGGGATAACTCCACGCCCTTGACCCAGTGTTGTATGCTACTAGTCCATGAAACCATTAAATACAAGTGGTAACTGCATGTAAGTAATAATACTGAAACGACCATGTGTGCTACAAGTGTCGGTGGTGTGTATACAATAGGAAGTCCATGAGGTATCGGCATATATGATGTCATCCATGTGTTGGGTGTGTGTCCAACATGAGTACGGCTTCGGTAATGAAAAGGAGTATGATCGGTGACAAAACAGATGATGAAACGGTCCATTGGTTGATAAGACAAGCCCCCCGATAAGATATGATAAGATGTGAAAATGTGAAAATATGGCGATTCATAACATCACCCCCTCCTTAAGGCGCAAGTTCCATTCTGCGCCAGAGTTGCTCTATGAGGGCTGCAGAGGGTAACATGATGTCAAGGGGTTCAGTATCAGGTGGTGGCATGGGTCAGAATAGATGTGATGGAAATTGTGACATGGGGACTTCAATGCGAGCAAGCGCGGGTGGCTTCGGCTTGTTTGGATATTGTTGGTGGAAATCGCTGATAGCTTCGTCGGCATTTTTGAGATTGCATGCCGGTTCCCATGTCTGCTCGTGTGTGCCATAACCCTTCCAGTGAACCTTGTATTGAAAACCCCCGCGGTACTTTCGGGAATTAACCACTTTCTCAACCTCCCATTTCGGTTCGGCTCCTTCCAGCACAGGTGGTGGACGCGTGTCTCGGGGTTGTGTCGGAAATTGGGGCTTGTGGTAAGGCGTCAACAGGGCCTCATTGAACACGGGATGGATGCTTTTCCACGTGTGAGGAATCTGGAGCTTGTAAGAGCTCGTCCCAACTTTCTTGATCACTTTGAACGGCCCGAAGCGTTTGTCATCGAGCTTCTTCATTGGTCGGTCTGTGCTGAGATTTGTCCCTTCCAGCCATACTTTGTCGCCCGCCTTGTATTCTACTGCGTCTGTCCGCTTCCTGTCATAAAACCGTTTCATATCCTTCTTTGCCATCTTCAATGCTGACCCCACTTCGTCCCATGTTTTCCTCATGCCATCGGCAAACTTCTGCGCAGTCTCGTTTCTCGATGCCGTTTTTGGAGCGGTGCCTTTGTAGGGATGTCTGCCGATATCTGCGAAGAACGGAGTAACTTTGGTCGCCGAGTGAACTCGATCATTGTAAACGAATTCAGCAGAGGGTAGCCATTCGTGCCAGTTGTTCTGATGGTAGTTGACAAATAACCGTAAGAAATGTTCTATCTCTTGGTTCAGCCGTTCCGTCTGCCCATTTGCCTGTGGATGATACGCTGTTGTAAAGTTTCCTTGTATGCCCAACAACCGGTACAACTCCTTCATGAAACGCAAGTGGTATTGTGGACCGCGATCATGTATCATCTGTCGTGGCATCCCATGTATGGGGAAAATGCGATCACGGTAAATGCGGGCCATGCCTTCCGACGTCAGAGTGGTGTGTGTTGGTATGATGCGTAATCGCTTTGTGAAATGGTCCACGAACGTGCTGATCGCGTTATATCCTCCTGATTCCGGCAGTTCTCCAATCATGTCCGTCCCTACTATCTCCCATGGCTCGCTTGGCACATCAATAGGATGAAGAGGTGCAGCCGGCTTCGTGCGATGTACTTTGTAACCTGGCATTTTTGACACCCTTCTACGTATTCTCGGACGTCTCGGCTGATTCCTGGCCACCAATAGGTACGTGTAATCAGCTCGAGGGTCTTGTATCGTCCGGGATGCCCTGCAAGCTGTGCGTCATGATGCATTCCGATAACTTTTCCCCGCAATTCCTTGTCCTTCGGTATGTAAATACGATCTTTCCACATAATAAGTCCATTTTCCTTCTCTTCCCATCCTTTTTCTTTGTTTTCTAATGCTTTTTGTACGTATCTGTCTTTGTTTCCTTTTCTTTGTTTGATTTTGTTAAGTAATTCGTCCTCTGGTGTATCTACTGTATGTAAAGAGAATTGAATTTGTGAAATAAAAAACTCTGGCTTGAGTAAAACAACATTTTCGTTATCTTTTTCCCCCTTCTCAAGGCCTGTCATCCTTGACAAGGCATCAGCTTTCCCCATTATCTTGCCCGGCTTGTGAATCATCTGTATGTCATACTCCGCCAACTCCGTAACCCATCTCGCCTGCCTCCGATTCAACTTCTGTGGCTTCCGGAAGTACTGGAGGTTTTGATGATCGGTAAACACCTCCACCGTTTCCTTTGCTCCAAGGAGATATTGTCTCCAGTGTCAATTGAGTCCATAATAGCCATCATCTCTTTGTCATAGATCTCATAATTGCGCTCTACTTCGTTCAGCGCGCGAGACCGAAAGGCTACTGGTCTCCATTTTCCGTCAACCAACTGGGAAAGAACCGCCCCGTTCGCATAGTTCGAGGAGTCTGCCTCGACTCGAAACTTGCCGTCGTCGCGTGGTACGATCAGAACGGGTTCTTCCGTCATCCTCCGTTTCAACTCCTCAAACGCCTCGTGCTGCTCCATGCCCCAAACCCACTTGCCCTTCCCGGTTAGCGATGTCAATGGCTTCGCTACTCCCGCAAATCCCCGGATGAAACGTCGGTAGAAGTTGCAGAAGCCCAGGAATGACTGTACTTCCTTCTTCTTCGTCGGCTCCTTCCATTCCTTCACTACGGCCACTTTTGCCGGATCCATCTTCACTTCTCCTCCTCCAACAATAACTCCTAAGTAGTCTACAGTATGTGCCTCAAAACTACATTTCTCGGGTTTTAAATACAACTTATTTACTCGTAATATTTCTAATACCCTTCGTACAATCTGTCTATGCTCCTCGAGAGTGTTCGTAAAGATAAGTATATCGTCCAAGTAAACGATAACATGTCCGTCGTCAATCAATTCCTTCAGAATGTGATTCATGAACGATTGGAACGTTGCCGGCGAGTTTGTAAGTCCGAAGAACATGACTGAGGGCTCGAACAGGCCTCGGTTTGTTCTAAACGCCGCTTTCCACTCATCACCTTCTTTGATCCGGATGTTATTGTAACCCCATCGGACATCCATCTTCGTGAAAACCTTTGCTCCCTTCAACTTGTCGATAAGCTCCTGAATCAACGGCAAGGGGTATCGGTTCTTGATTGTCATGTCGTTCAACTTCCAATAATCCTGCACTGGCCGAAGGCTTCCGTCCTTCTTCTTGACAAAGAAGAAGGGTGACGCCATAGGTGAAATTGACGGCCGTATACGTCCCGTCCGTATGTTTTCTTCCAGGAACTCATCTAACGCCTTCTGCTCGGATGGACTAAGGGGATAAACCTTGCAGTCAACCGGTTTGGAACCAGGCGTAAGTTCTATCGCGTGATCCCAGGGTCTTCGCTCCGGTAACTTGTCAAAGTCCGCCTTGCTGAATACATCGGAAAATTCCTCGATGTAAGGTGCAGCAGCGGATGAAGGCTGTTGTGATCTCAGCTTTTCTCCGCTTTTGCGATAGTTGTCCCAGTCCATCCAGAACAAACGCTCTCCCTCTTCCAACTTCTCTTCTATGTCTTCTCCTTCATCTTCCGGTGAGTTATACTCGGGTAGGTAGCCGCAACGGTCTGGGCATCGATCAAAAGTCAATGTGGATTCCGTCCAGTTGATCGTGGGGTTGTGATATCGTAACCAATCTAGCCCCAAAAAGATGCTTGTTTTGCCAAGATTGGTGACGGCCAACTCAATCTTTTCTGCGTGATCGCCGATCTTCATCCGACCTCCACAAAACCTTCGATTGCTCCTCCCTCGTTTAGGGTTCCATCCGCATTGTAGACAGGAAGCTTGACCGGTAACTCCTTGATCGGGAGTCCGTTCTTCTCGACGAATTCTTTATTGACACAAGAACCCGTTGCTCCACTGTCAAGAAGGGCACTCATTTCCCATTCAGAGCCTGTGTGTACGCTCTCTATGGTTACTCGGAGTTTCATGTCCTGCCCCTTTGTTCCCCGGATGTACTTCCTCGACTTTTTTAACTCCGTCACAACTTCCACCGCAGCTTCCTTTGTCAACGCTCTGATCGCCATCACCTTCTCCTCCGTCGCTTCTCTCTCTCTCCGCTCCGGCATCCATGCTCTCAAAATTCCCACTGCTCTCGGTACGTCATCCTCTCTTAGCCGTTGTGCGATCCACTCGGGCGTATTTGGCTCAAATCTTTCTTTCGCAGGTTTTGGTGGTAAAGTCGTCGATGATATTTTAGATGTTTCAGTACCCGTACTGTAAATAGATTCTGCATCTGACAACCCTTTCCTTAATGACTGCTCCGGCAGGACTGCGTCTACTGCGGGAGTTTCGCAAAACCCAGCTCTTCGGCCAACTTCTTCTTCTCCTTGTCGTTCATTTCGGTCCATAAACCCCAAATCGTCTGGGGTTGACCCTTCTTCGGACAGAACCTGCTAACATGGCCATGTTTGCCACAGCTGAAGCAGAGCCCCTTCGACGTGCATTGTCAATGTCCATTGGCCTGCCGGCTCCTCCATAGGTAACGCCGGTGGCATCTCGTCGTGTGATTGGCGTCGGGGGTGGGTTCGTAGGATTGGCTCTTGATGTAGCCACCTGCGGAGCTTGAGGCCGGGACTGCATTCCGGACCTCTTGCTCGCCGCCCGCCTTCTCCATAGCTGATCGATCTGAAGGATCTGTGCCTTCCAATCCTTGTACTTCTCTGGCAACCCGTCTCGGCTGCCATAGATCTGGTCGATGATCTTCTCGTTGACATTGGTCTCGAGAAGTCGCACGACGAATGTGTCATCCTTCGAGTATCCTGCCTGAGTGAGCAGGACCTCGAACTTCTGGAAGAAATCTTGAGCGGTGTCTTGCCCCTGGCGCAACCGCTCGATCTGGTCTTGCGCGAGGTTGGAATCCACAAATCGCTCCTTTAAGTCTTCCTTGAACTCTGTCCAAGAGACTGTCCATTCCTCTTCTTCCTCATCGAAGTTCTGGTCCGAGTAGTTCTGGACCCATGCATCTACGTGATCTCCGCGGATATAGGAAAGAACAACATCGATCCTTTCGGAGTCAGATGTGAGGTTGTTCTTCTTGTCACGGATATATGTGAACATCAATCGCCACCAGCTCTTGTACTTGGTCTTGTCCCCGTCATAGTCGTAAGGCTTGTTGACAAGGGATCGGCCTTTGATTTCGACATCGGCATGATGAGCGGGTGTGTGAGGAGCGGTTTCGGGTGCTTCGTTGGACATGATGAATCGAGGTGATAGGATTGGAGAGTGAAAGGGTGAAAGTGGGGATATGGGTGATGCGGATTTGGATGAAACGGGTGAGGGAATAGAGGTTTGGATGAATAAGGAGGAATCGCCTAGATCTGAGATAGAATCCAGGACTTGGTAGGTTGGGGAATGATGGTGTGTATCGTAATGTAAGTAAAGTAGGTAGGTATCGTAACTGTCTACACTATTTTACCGACTACTGACTACGTATCTACGGAGCCCAAGAGCTCGTCACAAGTTCGCAATTGCCCAGCCGACGTCCCTCTGGTGTGAGGTAAGCCGAAGTTTTCCTGGGAACGGGGGTTGACCCGTAAACAGCGCCCACTGAAGTGCAACTGCCAAAAGTTCGTTCTCGTGAGAGCGGCTACTTCCAGCACCCGAGGCAGTTATCTCTAACTGTTAGCCGGCGCTACTGGGACCAATACACACGTATGTGGACGTGCGCTGGAATTAGGATTCCGTCGATCTGTAAACAGGGAAAGGGAATAGGGGAATGTGCGATGATCAAACAGCGAAGTGCTGATCGACGATCAGGGATGTGTGGTAGGTGGTAGAAAGTAGTTCCGATCTTCTGTTAGCAACTGACTAAGCCACAAGACTCAACCAGGTACCACAGCAAGAACTAAGGAAGAAAGTGTTCGTGTTCGTAAGACTAGGCTAGGCCAGGTGTATAAACGAGATCGGAACTAAAGTACAATGTACTACACTACTGCTTATATACTAGTAAGTCTGTGTTTGAGACTCCTTGTCCATACGCGTTTCCACTAGGGATGCTCCACGCCCTTGACCCAGTGTTGTATGCTACTAGTCCGTGAAACCATTAAATAGAGTGGTAACTGCATGTAAGTAATAATACTGAAACGACCATGTGTACTACGAGTGTCGGCGGTGTGTATACAATAGGGAGTCCATGAGGTATCGGCATGTATGATGTCATCCATGTGTTGGACATGTGTCCAACATGAGTACGGCTTTGGTAATGAAAAGGGTATGATCGGTGACGAAACAGATGATGAAACGGTCCGTTGGTTGATAAGACAAGGCCCCCGATAAGATATGATAAGATGTGAAAGTGTGAAAATATGGCGATTCATAACATCCGGATAATCACCTAGAAGCGGTTAAAGTGAGGATAAGTCCCAGAATACAGCATTTCTCGGCCTTGATGATTTAAGAATTTAAATCAGATACCTTTTTTACATCTCTGAGCAAAGCAGTGAGAAAATAGACGGATGGGAGGTATATGAAAACCGCGACACAAGCATCAAAACTCACTGATCAGATCAGTGTTTGGGGTATTTCAGGTGTCGAAAGTTCCCAGAGAATCTGGAAAGCTGTAGTACATAAACATACCATGTATGTAGTAGTCTAGCCTGACCTCTATCAACTTAGAGGAGTGACGAAGCTTTATACCTCAAAATGAGTCGTTGAAGCGTGATGTAACAGCGTGACACTTGACTTGGTGAATAGTCACGCTCTGACAGTCGGGAAGCATCGATAGCTTTGTCTGTGTTTTCTCTGTTGAAGAATGATAACCATTCAGTGCATTGAGCATGAATCTATGTACTATAGCTTTCCCAAATTTTCTGGGAACCTCCAGCGCCTGAAATACCCCAAACACTGATCTGATCAGTGAGTTCTAACTTAGATTCTTAAATCATCGAGGCCGGGAAATGCTGTATTCTGGGACTTATCCTCACTTTAACCGCTTCTAAGTGATTATCCGGACCACCGGTACGGATAGTACCTTGAAGAGGTCTCTGCCCAAACGTCCCAATCCGTCCATAAATCCAAACGAAGCAAGATCCAGATCGCCATCACCGGCGCTTATTCTCCGCGGCAAAAGTACGAAAGGCGACTGAGCTGATCAAAGTAAGCGAGGCCAATACACGCCGCAGGGTTACACATGACAGCGGGTCTGACCCAGAAGTCGAGGAGGCGGCTTCGAGAAACACAAAACATCATGAGTGGAATCGGATTTGAGGATGGAGGTGATGGCGGTAAGAGGATTGACCGTGTAAGTTGTGATAGGACGACGGAAGCCTGGGCACTCTCAGAACGTGATCTAAAGGAAGGGACTTTGTGGTGGGCATGACGCGGCCTAGACGAAGTCATGAGGGCAAAGGAATGAGAGAACTAGGGCAGCCGTGTGCGCGTAGAAGTGTACTGAAGGAAGGGCGTGCAGCGCAAGTGCGACGGACCAACTCAAGACTTGACTCACTACCATACGTATAATCAAACAAAAAAGCATATATTTCAATTAGATCAAAATTCCGAGAGATATGACCTAAACTTGTCAATCCGCATCGCCAGCGAATCATTCAATACGATCCCAAAGTCGTCGTTATAGAATACGATCATCCTAAGAATCTCAGCATTGGAGTACGATGCAAGGCCACCCTGGAACTGAGGAGGCGTCTCTCCCACACGAGGGGCGGGGACGATGTCTGCTAACTGCAGGGCAATGTTGGGTGGTCGAAGGCCAAGTGCCCGCTGGAGTCCGGAGCCAGTCCTCTATAGAGGCGATGAACAAAAGGTGTTTCAATAAGAAAAAGTCTTACTGTCTTCTCCAATGGGGAGAATGCGGAGCGCTGCAAGCGACTATTACGGGATAAGATGCGGCCATTGTTGGCCGTAGCCTGGACCGCTTCCAAGTTTTGGTTGATTTGGTCGAATCTTTGGTTCATTTGCTGGAGCTGATCCAGTATGGCATCCATATTCTGTTGCATATTTGCAGGAGCATACACGCTTGTCGAATCTATCAGGTATCAGTATGGGCTTGCCACTTGGAAGTGAAATGACATACAAGCACTTTCAACGGTCAAGCGCCGCATATCAGCGTCAAGCACGACTTGAGGAGTAACAATGGCGTTTTGGCCGGACTCTTGAAGGAAGTCAATGGGCATTCACAGCGGACAGGTGTATCATACCTTGAGTGGCGCGAAGAGCTTTAGCAACCGCCTTTGCATGACGAATATCGTTCGGTGCAATATTGTCACCCGCATCGTGATGGCGGTTCAAGTCGATACTTCCAAGGACAGCAGGAAGCGTAGGGTGAATATCTCGAATACTCGGAATATCGTGCAGATATGACATGAGTAGATGATGGTTGATGTTTAAGTTTCGGAGTTTGAATTATGCAAACATGATGACATCATGCAGCGACTACTACGACGGTGACCACCAGCAGCGCAGCGAGCGGGGAACCGCCTTTGAAGTCGGGATGCCTAGCGGTGGGGCGTCGGATCGAGCTGATTTTCCCATCGCGCGAGGGCAGAAAAGCCCGGTGCTTCCTGACTGGGAATTCTATGGGCAGGGCGTTCTTACGGGCCTCGGATACATCACTGTCGGTGGTCGTGGAACGCGAGCCGGGCATCACTGAGGTTCCCATGCAATGTGAGCCTCGGATTTCGCTGAAATGCCACGTAGAGGCTAACGTCTTGCAGTTCTACGACACTAGCGTAGAGTACGCACTCTTCTGCGTTCTGCCCGCCCCTTGCGACAATTCCCTACAAGCCCACCAGACTTCCGGCAGGACATCCTTGACCAAGGCGGAGACGCGTGCATGTGCTCTCCGTCCCCAATTCGGCGTGCTAATGGCGTCTTCCTGACGTTCTCGATGACAACTCCGTGACGGCCCTTTCAACCTTCTCTACGAACTGTCCCTCGTCTTCCTCCTTTTCGACAAATTCACCTCTTCATCCCAGCACACCCAGTCGGTTGGACGCGATATTCTTTACGCCACCTCCCCTACCCGAGAAGAATTCGCAAGCTATGCGGAATGGTTTGGACTTGGCGGCCCCATCTTAGTCAACACTCAGCCCATCCTGCGATATGGATATGGAGTCGGGGCCACAAAGTGGATTTAACAGTCCTTGGGTAGATTCCAACCGTTCCGAATCGACTCCAGCCATGTCGGCGTTGTTTGCGGAAATGTTTCCAAAGTACGTGGATCCTGGTGTTGCGCGTGTCGTCAATGGGGGCGTCGAGGTTATGTACGTCGTTCTTCTCGTACGTATGATATCCTGCGTTTTGATGTCCTTTAAAATTTCAGCTTCTCGACATGCGATGGGCACACCGTGAGCCCGACTGTCGACTTGGTACAGTGATTAGGCTGAAATGAACCTTCTCTAGTCGTGTTTACTGGGAGCACCCGTGTGGGACGGATTGTCTCCATCGCTGCTGCGAGGATGTTGACGCCTGTTACCTCGGAGGTAACGACGACCACTGTTCGCCGCGCCGGACGTATTCTCTGGGGAAAGGTTCTCGATGCCGGGCAGACGTGTATCGCCCCAGACTACGTTCTCGTTCCCAAGGAATTGGAGAGTTTGTCTATGCTCTCAAGAAAGCGTAGGTCGACGAGTCGTCTCGATCGCAGAGATACTGAAATTACTTTTCTTTAGATGGATCGTTTGCTGCGGGTGCGATGGGCGAGATGGTTACTGTCGAAGCATTCAAGCGCGTCGCTGGACTGCTCAAGGCCGCATTTGGCGGCGACGCTGACCAAGTTACGAAGGCTATTGCGCCGACGGTCGTCGTTGACGTGCCATTCGACGACGCTCTGAAGTCCGAGTACGTTGAATTGCTCAGCTTTCTTCTGATTTCGACATGAACGCCACAGTTCAACTTTGTCTCGCCTCCCTTAAACGCCGTATCCTACGGGTTGTCGTAGCTACGTAGCGCCTCGCCCACGCTATCGACAGGTTTTTCCCACCCCATCCACGAATGCATGCACACTGCACCCTTGCTACTCGCTTGGAGCCCTTCCAAGTCCGACACGAGCGTATGCCAGGCGTCGGATAAATTTGGTCGTTGATCCCGATCTGGATCTCATGAACTTCGGATATCTGGACGCTTTCGGACGCGTCAGCTACGAACCCGTCTCTTCCGTACGTTGTTACTTCCTACCTTGCTTCCAGAACCAATGAGTTGTTCACCGCCTATCCGCTGGTGCTGCGAGGTCCTCACTATGAGGATAATGACATCAATCCGATTCCAGGCGCCACACTTTAACTGGACTTCTCGGCATAGGCGCTGTAGCTCGGAGACCTCTATTGCCTTCTACAATACATCCTTCCATCTCTGTTCGTCCTCTCTTTTTCCCTGTACCGGTTCCATAGCGCAGACCAACCCAACTCCAACGCGGATTAATACAGGCAGTATTCAATGGCTGAACAATCTGACGGAGCTCGGGTCTACGCACGCATTCGGACGTCTTGGTGACGAGTTCGTCTTGGTCTGTTATTCATATCTATTTCGCTCATTGCGCTAACAACGAATTTCAGTGCCTGAACTTCTGGCTGAATTACGGTGAGCAGCGGCGCTTCCGCCAGTTACCCTCCTCCTGCGAGCTAATAACTGCAGTGACAGCACCGTTCGCTATGCCACACGTCACTTCCAGCCTCGGACGACTTCAACGTTTGATTTCTACTCATCGACGACGAGTCGACATTCGCCAGGGACCGTATTACTTTGATGTTTACGCGGCGATGTTGAGAACGGGTCATCCTTGCGAGTTCGTGCCTTCCTATTGTGATGATTTTCTCGGCGCTAACTCGTTCACTTAGCAGTTTCGTAACAACGACGGTTTGTTATACTATATTTCGCCGTGGCTTCCAGCTGCTTTCGCTTGGAAGGGGCGAGTGTCGGCGGCAAGCACGCAATGCCACGCATGTAGCGGGGCGGAATTTGATTGGAGAGTGCCGACACAGTCGGGCGTTGTGGCGGAGAGCAGCATTGTAGAATATGTGTAGTCTACCGGTCTGTCGTACTTAGAGACGTCTTAATCAAATATGATTTTCCCTCATTCTTGTGCCCGAAAGTAGATATCCCCTGATCTTGGGCAGTTACTTGCTGTGAATATTTCAAGCTCAATTCTTATCAGATCTATTAGCTACTTGTTTTTGGGATTTATATTGGGTGTATCTACTATCTTGTGTTGATATCTGGCTTACGGGTAGGAGCCCCAGGAGATACAGCGCAATGTTTGCGTTGGTGACGTAGGTGACCTTGTCACGCTGGCATCTCGCGCCGACGGCATAGCTCAACAACCGGTCTATGCGTTCGCACTCTCCTCTCTCCAGGCTACACACCCTGCCCTTCAAAACATTGGTAACTTTCCTGAGCTGGGCCGATCCATGACTGCCGGTGCCCCTCTGGATATGTCAGCTACTCTTCTCTTCTCTTCGCGGAGGAGCCTAGGTCGCCTCGTGTTTTCAGTGAGCTGGCGCCAGACATACTTTGCTCCACTCGCCCTCGTTAAAATCACACACGGTTTCTCTCATCTCTGGCATATTAATCTCTTGTAGGCATCCTCTCCTGGAGGGACGCAGCCCGGAGTCGTCTCGAAAATCTCTCCAGCGTCGCGGATGACGATGCCCGTAAATCTGGTGCATCTGGTTGTCTCCGATTCGGATACACTCGGTGCTTAAGTCTTCCCCTAGCTTTCATGGTCATCGCGAAGCGGCGGCAGTACGTTCTCATCGGGTTACCGGCTCCCTTTTCACGCTGATCATCGGCAGGTTTTGGATGGAACAGATCTTCTCATACGCCCCGACAATATTGGATTTGACCTTTTGCCTCTTCCACGAAGTCATGGAAAATCCTGCTATCGCTTCATTGGAGAAGGACACGCCCGGCATGATTGTTCTACCAAATGTAATTCTCCTGCACATTTCTCGAGTGTACTATGAGGGTCAAGGCCGCAAGACACGACGTCTGCCCAATATTTGACAGGGTCTGAATGCACCATGACAACTGTGTAGAGTGTGTGGGTCAGAGGCAGGCCTAGTTCGAGAGTTTGTACGGCTCCGATATGCTGCAGGGGAAGAAGGATAACGTCTTGGGTATATAAGCACTTGATCAAAAATGATACGTTGAAGACTCACCAGAATCCCATGAACCGAGGTGCAGTTCCTCCAGGTCATTGCGCTCAATGAATCGAGAGCTGCGGTCGATGTACAAGCCCGGATCGATTTGAGAGCGATGCATGAGCTCATAAATCATAGAGAATGCCCGAACATCGTACAGCGGCGAGTATTTCTTGCTCAGCAACAGATCAAAGAGTAGCCAATCGTCGCGGGTCTTCAGCGTCATGTGCAGTTCGTCGACGCATAGAAACGCCGACTTGCTGTTCTTCCAAGTTTCCGCAACGTCAAAGTCGGTTATGTTCTCAGAGTGCTCGTTGTAGTCGTCGCCGAAACCGGGGTTCAGATGGAGATCTTCAAGGCGGAGTACATCGAGATTTACGACGGCGTAGAGCATGGCGAGGAGGATGGACATTTCAACCTGCATGATTTAACCTGCAGAGAGGTGATGTGACACTGTCGTAGCGCGCGGTGAATGCCATGGGGTTCGTGGAACAGATAGAAATCAAGCTCATGCAGACAGAGATGGGATAGATTGGACATTCGGGATATTGTGGCGACAAAGGCCGGTAGGGAAGGGGAACGCGAGAGCGGGGACTTGAGTTTACTAGTCTCGCATCGATAAGGTTGCCTCTCCCATATCTTGAGCAACTGGATATACTCGGCAACCTCAGACGCCTCATTCAGCACGTCGGTCAGGCGCCGGAGACGTTCACATTGACGCTCCGCCTCCAGTTCTCGGGCGCTCATAGTGATACGACTGCCACTACGTCGAGAGGCCACTGCGTCATCTTAGAAGAGGTGACCTTGGCGACGAACGAGTGATCTGATGCGTGGCCGCCAGGGTCAGAATCAGATGTATCCGCGCTCCAGGAAAAGCGCGCCTGTGGTTTAACAGTGAGGTGACTGAATCGGCGAGCTCGAACTTCGGGTAAAATATCGTGCCAGACGAGCGTCAGCGGGGAGATTTCATCGTCAGAGAGGTTCTCGAGAATCAATAGTTTGAGCTCGATGGGAAGGTCGGAAGCGTTTTGTGGTTATTCTAGATTTAGACGCAAAGGTGGTAGAGCAAGAAGCCATAACAGCTCACACTACAATTTTCGTTGGCCATAAAGGTAGTCGAAGCTGATACGACAGCTTGAGATCTTTACCAATGTGGACGTTTAGTTCAAAGTGCAGTAGCAAGTGCCGATCACATAAAAGATGGCTCTCACGTGCTCTGATGGGTTGTAGGTACAAGGTACCCTTTTGACTGTACAATGAGACAACGAGTGGGGAGAACTGAGATGCCATTCCCTACATATGGAGAGGGTATAAGTACTGTAGATACAATGGTCTTGTAGACAATAATATGGCGGTCAAAGCTATGAGAAGGACAATAAGTAGACGAGAAAGGAAGTAAGAGAATAAGAGATGGTCTGAGTGTAAGTACGTGGTAATGGTCCGAGTGTACCCGAGTACTAACTGTTAAGTTCCGTAACTCTGATGTTCAAAAAGGGTCCAGACACACAAAATAATGTGAGACCTTGTCTCCTCCAACTCCAATTTTAGCAACTTCGTCCGAGTCTGTGGCCGAAGCTGTGAACACTGGCAATAAGTTCTCTCGTTGTGACTTGCCTGCTCGTTAGGCTCCTCCGCTTCATTCAGAGATCTAGCAATTTTATGCATGGTCATCACGGCAAAAGAGCTGATGTACTACGCCGCTACTATGGCTCTCAAGGTCAGCGTCTTATAACAGAAGCTTTTATTTCTCGTGTCCGACGTCGTCTTCACGAAGTCTTAGTGAACGTCAAGTTAGACTTGGCGTTGAGTATCAACAAGGAAAAGGTTATATTGAGAAGCTGTGCACCGGAAGTCTGGGGAGATATTGTCTATGCCTTTAACATGAGGCCAATGGTCGCCGTTCCAAAAGCTTGAGTGCTCCTCTCCTCCCGCGGCATCGTTGAGAGCGAGAAGGTATTTGACGACGAAGATGGGCATGTCGAGAGACTGTGTATCGAGACCTCCGGCTTCAAAATTGGTAGTTACACAACTTAGAACGAAGATGAATCGAATGGACGTTCGGTGAAGATATGAACCGAATTGCGTTATTTCTCACACCGCGCCCTAATAGAAGCCTGGGTGGTCAAGTGTGGCGATGTGTACCCTGTTTCTCTGTACACCCCAATTTTGGCAGCGGCATGTGTTCGGCACCGGCCTGAATCCAACTGAAAGAATGTATCAATACAAAAAATAGCGCGCGTCTCAACAACGACCGCGCTTACTTGCCTATAGACCGACAGTCGCCGTGTTCTAAATGAGGCAGCTCCGTATTGACGGTACCTAGAGTCCCCACCTTGAGAGATTTTCGTGTACGCGATCTCTACACTGTGTAATCACGTTCAGGCGTGGCGATCAGCGATCATCAACATACGCAAGAGTTCTCGCCACTAGTCTGGCGTCCTCAGCCTTCGGAGCAGCCGTCACCCACTATGCTGTGCTTGGACGTCCCTAATTCCGCCGTAGAAGGCGCATGAGGTCAGAGGAATGCGATACATGTGCTATGAACCTACCGCTTTTGGTTTCCTTGGGTGTAAGAGGGGTCCAAGTAGGCCCATGAATGAAGGGACACTTATTCTTGACACCGGCGAAATGGAGCCTTGGATATTGTCAGGAACATGTAGATGGGCGGCGAGTCCCATCCCGACACTCTTACAATGGCATGGTCGAGTCCGTAGATTAGGGACGGCATTGCAAAATTGGGCGAACAATGAGATTTTATGCGTGAGGCCACGAGTACGGCGAGGTTTAATGTGGAGATCGACGGATATGGCAGTTTTGACGCGTTGTGTGTCCAGTTGCGCACGGTGACGGTACTGGTTATCAGCATCGCCATGTCGTGCAGAACGGTATCAGATGATCAGGATATCCTTTAAGCGTAGAAGACAGAGATTCTTCACATACCTGTGTATGTTCTCTCCATAAAGTAAGAACTCATCTGATCAAAGAGATAGTAGACTCGAGTGTTGGAGGAGAATCTAACCGCACAGGAACCAAACAAGGGCTTTTGCCAAACCTGAGTGTGTTGACTGATTCAATACGGAGGCGCGGGAAGAGCGGGGCAAACATTGTAGATGGTTATGGGTGCATATTTACCATGAGTCAGCCTCGAGGTGATCTATAAATTCCCCAGGTCAGCGAAGACAATAAAAGGAACCGGCATACGCATCGACACGAGGCAAACCCTCAGTACGATTAAGATAGTGAAAGCGTGGCACACATCGGAGAGGTGAACTTGACCGGAGATGATTCATTTGTACCGAATGAACTGACATGTTCCCCATGACAGACTCGGAGAACAATAACATTTCCTAGGACCCAATGAAAGATACAACTGAATAGAGGTACTAAATAGGGCATGATTGACGCCGAGGTACTGGTTAACTTCGTGTGACTCTGAGCTCGAGTCGGAGCACCTGGGTCTGGAGAGCTGAAAAGAGTATTCCTCGTTCGAGTCTTCGCCCACGGGAACATCAATACCGCTTTCACGTACCCGGCCATGCGAAACGTTGCAAGAACGATGGTAGGAAGCGGATTGCAAAAGGCCATGATGGGATTCAACTGATTGTCCTAGTGTCACGGTCCCTTAATACACCTCGCCACCTCGCGTTTCGTTGATCCAGATCACTGTATCCGAGCCAATAGTCGCGAGGCCCTTTCAGTTCGAAGTAGCACCGGAAAGCCCTTTCCGCCCTTTATGGCCGTAAAGAGCGATGGAACCAATGGGTCGTCCACACGGCCGACTCACAGAGAGACGTAAGGGAAAGTGGGAAGAAAGGGCGCGCTAGATGAGCCAGAGAACAAGCGAGGAGCAAGCCTGAAGTGACTAGTGATGAGCGGGAAAGAAACGGGTTGATCAAATCTGGCAGTGCCGAGCTATATCCATTTGGAAAAGCCCGGAGAGAATGAATTCCTCGATCACAGGATCCCAACTTGGCCATTGTATGTCATGATCTCGAAACCGTATAAAGATTTGCTAATAATGCTGTCGGAACCTCTGGCGCCTTTACCTCCTCCCCCCTTTGTGACTTGCCTATAAAACCCATGTACCGAGGCCATTCCCTCAGTGATCCCGGCCCCTTCTCAAAGGCGATGCATTCAGCTGCTGGTGGCGCGACCAAGTCGCCTCTACAGCTTCCTCGCCAGTTGGACCGACCAGCATTTGAGCCGGAAAGAACACGCCAGGCTATCATATCTGCTGATCCAGATCTGGAGGATGTCCCCCTTCCATTCATACGACACAGCCTCCGGGACAAGTTACATGAGTGCGTATTTATCGTGCGCCACCTGTATTTCATGTTAATGGTATATCTTAGAATGGTGATCGGACGAAACAGCTTGTCTCCTTCTCATGTTCCCACTCACTATCCTGTCCATCTCATCCCGCGGGCTTTGACGGTACCGTTGTTGAAGTCATCGGCTACAGCCTCGTTTCCCACACATGCCTTGGCGATATGCGCGAAGGACGATCCTGGTCAGCCTGCGCTTATATTTCCAATTCATTGCCTTGTGTTTTCCGCACACTGCAGCCTCACCCTCCCTTCATGCTACGAGCCAAATGAGTCTGCCATCCATCTACCAATTCAAAGACTCGAGCTCCCTTCACCGCGCGCGTTTTCTATCCTTTATGAATACATGTACACCCAGCGCCTTGATGGTGTTCTAAAAAAGCTCATCCCTCTTCCACCCGACTTTCTTTCAGAGCTTAGTCACACCGTTGTCATCGAAGCTCGCGGTTCGAAGTCTACCATTTTCAGACTCGGTATGCATCTCTATGCCTGCGAGAGCGGGAGCGTCGCCATGATCATGACCCACGCATCTCATGTGAAGGACCTATGGCATGACATGGTCGCCCTTCGCATGTATTTGTTTGATTTATGGGACACACTTGATCTCGCATGGGATATCGTCCTGTGTGCGTTGCATTTGGCGTCAGGGCGCCAGAGGCAAAACCCTTTCGTGCATCGTGATTTTCTTTAGCGAGCTATCTTCTTACCTCAGTACTGTATCCATATCCGTTTTGATGATACCCGATTCGCACTGCTATTCCTTGACGCTATATGTTCACTCCAATATATCACTCGTTGTCGGACGGGTAATCGACATTCTGTATCACCATTATATTATCATGTCTTGCGGAAATCTCTTGAACACGCCCTCAAACTGTGGCGCAATTATCATTGATACAGGTCCGCGATGGGATCAAGATCGGTATAGCTGCATGGTGATGTTATATCAGCAGTTTCTATCACGAAGAAACGGCGCATACCAAGTTCCAAGCGATGATCAGTTGATGTGAACATGCCTGCCCATCTGCACGGAGAACTTTGGCTTCAATCCGAAGAAGGTCACGTAAAGGAACCTGCAGATAATGTTCTGGTCAATAATGGGGGTCTTAAAGACTCGTTCTTCCCGTGCATACCCTGGAATGATGGTCCGTCGCTTGTGTGTGTCTACGTATTACCGTCGCTTGTCAATGGGTCACCGAGCTCTGACATTCTAGAACGCACGCGTTATTCTCGGACCCTGTAAGCTAGCAGAGGTTGAGTCAATATGGAGGCGCGAATGATAGACGATTTCGAGGCCTCACTGGAATGGCATGATGGTTCGTTGTCAAGCGTTAAATGACGCCAAGAGAATTTACGCCACGAGGTGACGTCATGCCTCATTGGTTCCGTGTGACGCGATAGGTCCAGACGCGTCGAATTGTTCGCGCTTAGAAAACAAGCGAGCGTGGGGAGGGTGGGCTATAAAGATGTTCCTGGGCGCAGAAGCGGTGAAATACGAGGACTTGTCATTGACCCTTCCTTCCTTGAGATCAGCGGCGCTTAAGAATCAATCCAGGACCAGAACATTCGTTTTCATTGTCGTGAATTGCTCGCCCGCCCGCCCACAGGTGCTGTAAGTATGTAAAATCCGAAACACATACAAATTTATTTACCCTCAAGCACATCTGACGCCTCATGCAGTATACTTTCCACTTCTGGGAATCTTGCCTGGAAGGAACATTTGAACGGTTTATGCGCGCTTCAAAAGCTAGTCAGCCAGCCGCCGCCACCACAAGTGTAGAAAGCCTACATAACAACTCCCCCAAACACGTACTGATCAGGAGAGGGGGGATTTTCGGCATGCATCGTGAATGCCCACAGAAGCGTTGCCGTATAGATGAAGAGCGTATCGTTGGCGACGTACCGGCCAAGACAGATCCTATGTAGCGTGCTGTTCGTTAGATACATCTCATGGAGAAAGGCCTCTGCGCTGCGAACCTTCTTCCAAATCCCTAGAGAAGATTCACAATCAGTCCACCAACCAATATGAGCGAAAGAAAACGTACGAAGCTGGCGTGACCTATCAACGTAATGAGAGGGTGATTAGCGCATCGTACTAAATAGCTTGAAGGACCTTACCCTCTGTAAATTCGAAAATCAGACGAGAAGTCACGCATCGGAGGTATATCTGTCCTTACCATCTCTTGTATCCGAAGCCATTTTTCCCATACGACCGGATTCATCGAGGAAGCGGGATGGATTGAATTCATGCGCGTCTTCTCCCTGCCTCAGAGTAAGATTTTCTAGAATGAGCAACGATGAAGAGCGCTACGTAGACTTCGGGATCCCTGTTCATGCCCCTACATCTCGGTCTATACGATCAGAAGCAAAAGTGCACTGAAGTCAACCTACACGACGTTGGGAATGCAGATAGTTCCTTTCGGAATGAACTGGCCCTCATACCAGTCGTCCTATTGAGAAGATGTGAGCGGCGTTTTAGACTGAAATAGCATTAACGGACTCGAGTTGAAAGGTGGGGTATGCCTTCAAAAAGAAGAGGAAGTTAGCATGTACATAGCGGGTGCCATTTCAAAGGAGGAAGCACCAAAAGGCGTCGCAAGATTCCATCGTATGCACTCCTTCACCGCCGCGCGAACGTACGGGAGGCGCTCCAGATCTTCAAAGTTCGGTGGTCGTTCCCTGCCAACGACCGCGTCGAGTTCTTTTTGACAGTGAGCTTGTACTGAAGGATTCAGCACGAGGGCCAAGATCAACCAGCCGATGGTCCCGTGAACCTTGTCGCGACTCAATCATACTATCAACCGTGAGACTGGAGTGCGGACGTACTGCGTCAACGCCAGCGACGCTGGTGAACGGTCAGTGGCCGATGACACGTAGATGTCGAACAAGACAAACAGAAGTGAGGCCGTTAACCAAGCACAGTGCTCATTACTCAATTTATGCTGTGGTTGCCCTCTTGCCAGTAATCCAGAGAAACTAGGGCACTCGGCCTCGCTATCCTGCGTAACGTAGTAAGACCAGGATACAGCCGGAATGCAAGTTGACTTACATCCACTGAGAGAAAGAGGTCGACAAAAGTCTTCGTTGCGCGTTTCGAGTGCGCTTCAGCTTTTCGCTTCCAAGGCGCGATTGAGCTGGGCAAGTACTTCATCCACGGGAAGAATTCAACAAGATAGGTTCCAGGAAACGCAGCGTATGCGATGGCGGAATTGAGATCCTTCACTTCCGCAATAATGGGCGCGTCAGCGGTCGAAGACAATGTCGGGTGGTTATATAGTATGCTTAGCATCACCGACGTGGTGGCTCTACATTTCGAGCGTCAGCGCTGACATTAAGGAACACTGCCTTTTCATACCGTTCCAGTTCTCCTTCCCAGCTGTGGGAGGAAGAACTGCAGGTAAGAAGGTTCCGGCATAGCAGAAGAGCCTCTTTCTGCTGAATGGGCCGATATATCTGCGCTGCTTCTTTGCTGTGTATCGCTTCGTGTGCAACTTTGCGGGTGCGAATATACCTTTGTAGAATCAGCATCATAGAGGTACTATGCAGGGAGACTAGTACACACAGGTCATTGTATGGCATGAAACCAGGAAACATGTTTCCACAAAGGATCTCCAGCGCAACTGGAACGCGTCTGAGGCACGCAGTGAACGCCATTGCAGCACACAACTCACCGATCAATCGAGGCCGACTGCTATAGATTGACGAACGACG
Source organism: Mucidula mucida (assembly GCA_015501055.1). Lineage (NCBI taxonomy): Eukaryota > Fungi > Basidiomycota > Agaricomycetes > Agaricales > Physalacriaceae > Mucidula > Mucidula mucida. The sequence goes on from JADNYV010000476.1 coordinate 25,580, forward strand.
GTCCATCAAGTCCGCCGCTGCCTTATGGGTATGGAAAACGAGAACACCTGTCCCCGCGAGATTGAGATAAGTCAACGAACCTGCCGAACGGTCAGATGGTGCGAACGTAAGGAGCCGTAAGTTATTCCATACTGACCGTACGTCCTCTTCCACTGCAGAAAGGTATCCAGCCAATTGTCCGATGTTAGTTGCAGTAAGCTCCTAATCCAGGACCAGGCGGGAGGTGTTTAGAGCGCCGGGAAAAGATGTAGAGGGCGGAGAAAACGATGAGCGCCCAAAACCCCAGCGCAGAGATTACGTTACTGGTTGTAGGCATTGGGAAAGCAATGGGCTCGACAAAGTCCACATTGGCCGTGGTTTATATACGCCAAAGAGAAGGGTAGGCATCTCCAGCGGAGCGGGATGGAAATGACACTCTAACAGTGACGGTCGGAAAAAACGC